>JASDQU010010698.1:40552-78678 GCA_032191745.1 Picea mariana
CATAAAACATTAACACCGTTAGCCTTGAAGGAGTTGGAGGGGAGGTTGACACCAAGTGGTATCAGATATTGATTTCACCTATAGACAACAGGTGAAGGAGAAGACAAAGGAGATAGTATGATAACACCAAGTGGTATCAGAGCTTGATTTAGCCTATAGACAATAGGTGAAGGAGGAGACAAAGGATATAGTCTGATGAAACCAAGTGGTATCCGAGCTTGTTTTGTCTAAATATCATAGGCAAAGGGGATAGAGTGTGATGCTCTATTGAAGCTATTGCAAGGTGTGTGACATATGGTAAACAAACAAGTGGGCTGCAGGTGAAGCGAGATGGCCGTTGGAAGCTACAGGCATGGTCAGGGGGAAGTATACCTGTAGAAGAGCAAGGTGAAGATGGATAAGGAGCTCAGTGAAATCCAAACACAGATGGAGAATCTTGCATTCAATATGAAACAAGAGTAAAGGAACACTGGAGGTATGAATGGACGTTGAAGAGGACATCTAGATGGCCTGTTTAGAAGTTGTTGGCCAGGAGGCAGAAAAAGGTGTTAAAGAGGTGGCTGAGGCATGATGAAAACCCTAGTCATAAGGGAAAGAGATCTGGCAAGAATCTCATAGATTTCCAGGTGGGAAATAAGAAGGGATCAATGGATCTCATAAAATTCCAGGTGGGCAGAAGAGACATCCTAGATTTCCAGGTGCGCAAGGATGAAGAGATGAGCTCAGCTGAGAGTTCACTTTAGAGGATGTTGACATATGAAGAGGAGGCCAAAGGAAGACCTCACTTAGAGGGAGATTCACACGGAGCTGCAAGCAGTGTGAATGAAGATGATGAGAAATTGCAAACGTCCACCATCGAAGAGAAGGATTAGGGGAGCATTCTGATCATTGGGGGAGTTGAGATATTCCTACCAAACAGACGAGGAGAGGATAACACAGATGTTGCAGATGCAATAGGGAGAAAACAATAAGAGACTGTCAAGGAGGAGAAGGAACATATATTGAGGTCTGTCCCAACAAAAGGAGAAGAGAATTCAGTAGAATTGCTCGATGTTTTCAGCCAAGAAGCTTAACAAGAGATGATTGCAGCACTAGAGTCTATAGTAGAAAAGAGAGGAGACATCATAGACTTTACTGATCAGTGTGAGGAATTGGAATATATTGAGAGGCGAGTGGTAGTGCAAAGCATTCAAAGCCAACAGGCTGAGTTGGAAGCAGATAAAGGATTACACCAACATGAGGAGTAGTTGGAGGAAGCTGGAATGGGAACAACCGAAGGACTGGCAGGAGAGAATCTGTCAAAAGAAGTGGTAGTTGAGCAACAGTTCAGTGATGAGGAACCTATAGGAGTGAAGACTGCAACATAGTGGAAAGCTAAGGCCACAAAGGAAGAAGATGTCTTGGGAATTCAGTGTGATTTTCCCATCGACAAGGAGGGAGTGCAGCAAGCTAGTTTGCAAAATAAGAGCCAGCCAATGGAACAACTGGACGAGGTGATCACAAAGATAAGGAAGATGATGCTGGAGTTGGCAGAGGAAACGGTCATCAAGAGGAAGATGGAAGAAAGGAAACCTGCACGAGTAGCGGGGAAGATGCAGGAGCAGAAACAATGGAGTAGAGGAGCCTAGAGAAAACTCCAGGAGAAATTTTGGGATCCAAGTGGATTTCAACCATGTTGGAAAGCACATGAGCAGGAGATCATGATTTTTTCCAGTGTGGAGTATGATGCAGGAGCATCGCTCCACCTCAACACACACCAACTAATTAACATGCATGGTGTGCATTCAAGGAAGGAGAGGTGCTGCCCTCTCTTTTTTGCCTCGAGCATCCAAGGCGTGATCTAGGCATTAATTGAAGACGAGCTAGAAAAGACAATTTGTGCTTTCACACAAGATGGAGATAAGGTCACCATTAATAGGATGACGATAGAAGGGATCTGCATCTGATTTGGAGCAGATTTCCATCATTGTAATCTGTCCATTAGATAGGTGTTTTGGACGGTGGTTTGACACTACTAATTTAAGCTTGCGAGGGAAGCTCATAGATCCCTCTTGTATAAATATTTGTATTGTAAGCAAAGTAGAGGTTAGACGAGTTCAGTCATAGGAAAAATGCATAAGAGACAGGGAAAGAAATGCAGAGAGATGAGACTCAGTTGCAGCTCAGACTCTACCAATGTAATTTGGCATTCCACCATTAATAGAAAATGATGGTTTTTCCTATTTTACATTTCTATGTAATGGGTGTTGTGTTATGAATGTCATTTACATGTTTGTGAATTGTAGATGGATGTTAGGAATCATCTGCAGGGATAGGGATACTGTTTTCTATCCGAGAGTGTGTTGAGCTAAGTCTGGTTCTCTAGGATAAGTGCAAGGAGTGAGCGACAGAGTAGGGAAACTATGTGAGCCAACACAAGGAGTTCGTATCTGAATTGAGCGGAGTCAGAAGAGAAGCTGCAAGGAGGGCATGCTAAATTAATTCATAGACTTAGGGATAAATTTCAAGGTGATTAAATTCCTTGGAAAGACAAATTGTGTGGGAAGAAGCACATTCCAGAGTTACTGAACACTCTGGAACACTCTGCGAGGAGGGAATTGAGCTAGTGTGAGCATGCATAGAATAAAAATGGTCAAAAGTGTTGGAGAATTGCTGAACATTCTGGTAAAGGAAGGCTTTGCAAGAGTGCATTGACAAAGGAAAGGAGATTCCTTAAACCTTTCCATAAGGATAAGGGAGAAGTCATTCAAGAAATGAGGCGAGCACAAGGAGTGCACCAAGATAGACCATAATTCCATCTTACAAGGCTCAGGAGTTTGAGTGATACTCTACCAGGAGGGCATGAGAAACTTACAGAGGAACTTGGAACCTTGGAGGTTTTCAAGTTGAGCTAAGTCGTAGAAGAATTAAGTAGAACTCTGCAAGGAGTGTAGAAAGAGTTTGAGAACAATTCAAGTCTCGAAAGGATATTTACGCTAAGTGTTCAAAGGAATTGAGGATTTTTCGAAGTCTCGAAGATAGTGAAATCACCCATCGTCGTGGAGGAGAAAGGTGGCAGAAGATCGAGAAGTTAGGGAGCAGGAGCTTCGGGAGGTTTTCCAAGAGAAGATGAAGATCTTCGCGAAGTCGCGAATACCAATTTGAATCCAGACCGTTGGATCTGGAAGAGAACATGGCAGGGATCCATGCATTTCAGAGGAAGAACCCTTTGGAGAAAAGAGGAGGAGAATACTCGAAGAGATGGGGAAGTCGAAGAAATCCTATCTGTCCATCGAGAAAGGACACGTGGAGTTCGATCGATGCATCACTGATTCACAATCGGTAAAAGAAGAGTCGAGAGAAGAGAAGACTCGCAAGGTCTGAACTCATGAAGTCGATCACATCTGTTGATCGCCAGGGAAATGAGGACCATATATCTAGTCTTGAAGAATTCGTCGATTCGGGGAATTAGGGAAAGGGAGAAAAAGGCTCGCGAAAGTCCTGAAGTGCGGGGTCGCGAAGCGAGTTGGCCCATAGACATATCCCATGGTCACATCAATGAGGAATTATAGCATCGAGAGCTAGAATAGTTGGTGTTAAGAGATAAAAGCGCAAGGAGAGGGTCCGCAGGTGCCACATAGTGGGTGTCGAGGAAGCAAAAGGGCCCGTGTCAAGTTAAATCGGTTCCATAAGGAGCCCGATGAACCAGTTGGTTCAATGACTTGAACGATCCTAGACTGGGAGGTCGCATCAGACCCAAAGTATTTGGAGGGTAGTTTGACACCATATTCCCCCCCCTCTCATTGCCTAAGTACTACTTATTTATATCCCCAACTCACCAACCATTACAATTCATTACAAAAACCCTAACCATAGCGTCGTTATGTTTTCCTTGCATGTGCGCTTTGCCTGATTCTCTTACACATGATAATTTTCCTTCCAGATGTCTTATGCATGTTTTTCCTCCAAAAATAACCTTTATTCTTAGCTAGGTCTGCATCCAACAGGCCCCCAACATTGACATGTGGCTCATCTTGATCCACCTAAACCTTGTGCGCCTCTTCGATCTCTCCTGCGAGAGCCTGGAACTTCTCTGTGAGTTTCTTTGCTTGCGTTCGAGAGTGCACGTTATTCTCCCCGAGTGCATCCAATACCTACACTGCAATGTCATCACTAATCATCTCTACGCACTCTGCCTGAGTTTGTGCCATGTTCTTCTTTGTGTCTTCTACCTACACAATGACCTCTACTGCCCACTCTTGGAGCGTTTACATTTGAGCTTGGCGTTCCTTCTTCTGTGTCTGGGAGACTATGATTTCTACTTGTATCTTCTTCATATCCTGTGCTCCTTTGACGCACTTCATGATCGACATCGTCCTCTGCCTTTGCTTGAGGTCCTAGATATCTTCGCTTATCCTTTCTTCCTCCTGGTCCCATTGCTAGACCTACTGATCCTCTTCCAAATTCATCCATAGCTGTGCTGCTATCTCGGACAAGTCGGCTACCGCATGGATTTGTCGCTCCATATCCTTTATCTGCACTGTTGCTACCTGCTTCCTCTACTCCTTCACCACCGGGGGAGTGGTAAGTATGAGATGCTCCCGGAGGTGCTTGATCTCCTTTCTGTATTGATCGATTGTCTGCACAATCTGATCAATCTTCTACGTCACTATGAGTTCTTTCGTCTGTGCACTCTTTAGAATTTTCTCAAAGGCTACGACCAATCCTTGCTCCAGCCTATCCATGCGGTTCTTCTCCTCTTTGGTTTTGAGCTTGACCTACTTGAGTACCAATTACAACTCATGTCAACTATCCTTTGTGTGCTGCAATTCCATTGTGTCTATGCGTGCACATGACTGTACCTCCTGCGTGATGTTGACTTGTAGTTTATACAAGGCTTTGGTTGGTATTTGCATCATGACCAACTATATTTGGGCCAAATTCTTCAAGGGTGTCTGCCCCATGAATTCATCCATGAAAAACATGTTGGGTGTGATGTGAAATGTTGAGCTTGGCTGTGTTTTCATCTGGATCCTATCTTGCTCGCTCGATCCAGCCTCGACTCCTATGTGTGATGCTGCTGAAACTGATTTTGTTCCTCTGCCGACCCTCTATGTTTCTATGATTTACTCGAGGATCTACGTCATGTATTCCATCTCATCCTTCATCTTATCCATTTGGCATTGAGATTCTTCAAAGTCCTCCATTGTACGATCCTGGACCATATGGGCTACGAGGTCTGCATCATCCTCCGTGATCATGTATTATAGTGGCAATATGTGCACGTTGGATTTGTTGCGTGCACACCTCATTTGTATGACTGAACTTTTGGTTTTTCCTTGCTCCTACTGAGTAGCTCTTGATGTGGTCCCCTGTGTTATCTCAATTTATTTCTCCTATTCCTGTGGCGCCTAGGTGTTGTTCTTCTTTCCTTCCTGGGTGCCTTTCTTGGACCCAACCCCTTTCTTCTATTGCACCTAGGTCTGACCTATCCTTGGCTTCTTGGGAACTGTTATCTCTTCTGCATGTGTGTGTTCCTTCCTCCACCTTCGCCTCCCTATTTGTGGGAATATATTGATTCAAGATTGGAATCCTCCAGTCCTCGTTCCAATCCTTGATGGCCATCTCTATGTTCTCCTCCTTGATGCAGTAGCGCAGTTGTAGCCATTGATTATCGAGATCCTTCCATGCCTGGATCCACATTGCATGCCTAGTTTATTTGAAGTTGGCTATTCCTTGATATTGTGTGACCATTTCCGGTGTAACCCACCAAGTGTTAGCAATGCTCTCCTATAGTTCATTATAATATCCTTCGAATATGGATGCATTCACCTTTATGTTCTTAGGGTCTAGAGGGAACCCCGACGATATTTATTGCACTGCGTGGAAAAGATTGGGTCTTGTGGCAAATAATGAATACTTAGGCTCCTTCCATCCGATCAAGGCGATCAAGATGAGTAGCCATGAATAGTGAAATTTTGTCCCTAGATCATGCACATCCCTGCAGTCTTCCAGGAGTAGATTCAAAAAATATGGGGCCTAAATGAGTGTGGTTCCTTCTGCACATTATGCTGTAGTTGTGACAACCCCAACAGGGACTTCCTCCTTGAAAAATTTCCTTAGTAGTTTGCATGCCATAATTTTTGTGGCCATTCTTATCACTGCATCACTAATTCGCTTGATTATGATTCCGCATGACCCCTTTTCTGTATCATACTTCTTCTTCATTTCCTCAACCATTTCTTTATCCTTTGTATTGTCTTCAAGGAACTGCGTGAGTGTCTCCCCCCGTGATGGAAACCTTGTGATGTATGCGATGAGATCTACGTCTATTGAGAAGATTTGTTCCAGCCACAGGTATCCTCCATGGGTGACTTTCATCAGCTGCTTGATGTAGTTTTTTGCATGTTGACCACTCCCAAAGTGGGGGATGTCCAATAGGCTTAGAATCCTAGTTTTGGCTAGTCTGACTGCCCATTGGCTTGGTTGGTTTATTGGTTCGCCAAAGGGTCCTATAACCACAGTCTCTAGATAAAATTTCTTGGAAAACTCTAGAAACTTGTCTGTATTCATCACATCATGATATGAATATCACAATTTCTCCATGTGGCCTATCATATTGCTTGCAATATGTACTCCTTCTGGAATGCGCGACAAGACAATACATGTGGAGGCCTTCTTGCGCGGTGACCTTGGAACTAACTGTTTTCCCTTTTTTTGTGGTGTCTGACTCGAGGTTCTAGCCTCCATTGTTCTCTCTTCTGCATACTCATATGCTCGATCGATGACATATTCCACTATGCCCTCCTGTGGCTGTTCCAGCGTGGTTGTGTGTGACCTTTCTGGCGCGGTCATTTCTTCCTGGTTCGGGACCATCCTTTTAACTTTCAAGGCTTCTTCCAGGTTTTTGGGGTGTAGATGATTGCCTGCATCCTTAGTCTATTGGCTCTGTCCCCCTTATGGCACCTCAATGTCCATTCCCAATGGTGCTATCTACTAGGTTTCCTCCATGATAGTTGTGGGGCTTCCTAGTGTCATATTGGGTGGCGCGATTTCGTCCACATTGACGACTTCTGGAGGTTGAGGTGGTTTTTTTTCACTTCCCTGTGGTTGTGGTGGTGGTATGACGTTGCTGCAAGGTCGTCTGCAATTATGGATCAACTCTCCCAATTTGGGTGGTGCCATGGTGGTCAAAATAATTTTTTCTAGGATTAGTGGCCTTTGTAACCTCTGCAAACTTCACTCTCTACTTTGTATATTCTATTGCTCTTTTCTTTTCTCAATATCACAATAAACCTTTCAATATTGGCATGCTTCCCTTATATATAAATCGAGTGGAACTTCCTGGAGACATTTCTAATCATACATTTTAAATGAACCAATGCTTCTTGCGTAGTTGCCATTGATCTCCCTTGCTGTCGCTAGTTGGCATGATTAATGCAGCGTCCCGTCAATAGTTTTTGTCATTTAAGTTTGATATCCGTCATCCGTTGGCACTTTATTTTTCATACCCTCCATCCCTATTGTTTCCTCATTTTAGTGACCATTGGTCTTTTCTCTATCTTGATAGTGTTTCTGAGTGCGCGTGCTCCTTTTCTTTTCTACTCACTACACGTTTGTTTCTCTATTTTGATGTTCCTGTTTTTTTTTAAGTGATGGGAGGTTGATTGTCCCTATACATATTTATTCGACTCCCATTAATCCTCCCTCTGAAATCTGTTCCTCCTAAATCCTTCAGTTGCACAACTCCCTCGTTCGTGACATTCTTTACTTCATATGCTCCTAACCAATGCATTCTAATTTTTCTTGGGTGCTGAAGGGATTTAATGTCATACACCAAGACTAATTCTCCTTCCTTGAAATATTTCCTCTTGATATGCCTGTCATGCCAAGATTTGTCCCTTGCTTTCTGTACTTCTTGATGAAACCCTGCTAGAATATTTTCTTCCTCCATGATCATCAACTGATTTATCCTTTCCTGTACTGTGCCCCGCTCTATCATGTTTGTAATTGATGCTACGCGCAGACTAGGTACCAAAACTTCTAATTGGACCACTACTTCTTGTCCATACACCAATCTAAATTGTGCGTGTCCTGTCAAATTTTTGCATGTGGTCCTGTATGCCCACAATACTTTTGGTATCTTTAAATCCCAACCATCCCTATTAACATTGCATATATTTTCAGTGAATTTTCAAGGATTTTTTTAAAGGTTTCCACTGTTCCATTTGCTTGAGGATGATATGGTGTACTCTTTTGATGATGAACTTTGAATGCCTCAGTCATAGCCTTGATAGTGATGTTAATGAAATGAGTGCCTTGTTCACTCATCAAAATCCTTGGGCAACCAAATCTAGTGATTACTTGCTCAAACAGGAAGTGCGATGCTGTCTCTGCACTGCAATCTTTTACTGTTGCTGCTTCTACCCATGTTGTTAATTATTCTATCATAGTGATAATGTACCTCGCTCCTGACCTTTTTGCTGGTGGGTTAATTGGTCCCACAAAATCTATGGCCCATTTATCAAATACCTACAAGGTTACTTGTGGTTTGAGGGGCATCTCGTCCCTTCTATTCAGTTTACCAACCCTTTGACATACATCACATTTCTGGCAGTAGTTCTTTGAGTCTCTGTGAATGGTCAACCACCATAGTCTTGCGCATAATACCTTCTGCGTGGTATCTTTGCCCATGTAATGTCCTCCTGCTATTCCCTCGTGGGATTCTGCTAAGACCATTGGTCTTTCATGTTCTAGCACACATCTTCTCAATATGTTATCTGCACCCATTTTATATAAGTGTCCTGCGATCAATTGATAGTTTGCAACCATGAATACCAGGTTTTTCTTCTGCTTAGTGTTGAATTCCTATGGTTTAGTCCCTACACTTGAGTATTGGATGATGTCTGCAAAGTATTCATCAGCTATCTGGACCGAAAATAGCTGTGCGTCGAGAAAGTTATCCTCTAGACTCATAGTTTATCCTAACAGGTGATCAGGTCCTGCGTTCAACTTTCCTGGTTTGACTATCACTTCAAAGTTAAATTCCTGGAACAACATTAACCATCTACAAATTCTCCCCCCCCAACACTGGCTTGTTGACGAGGTATTTGAGCGTTGAATGGTCTGTGAACATCTTGAAATGTTTTCCCAATAAATAGTGTCTAAACTTCTGAAGCACGTAGACCATAGCTAAGCCTTCCCTTTCTATGGTATTGTAGTTCTACTCCGATTTTGACAATTTTCTGCTAGCTAATGCTATAGGATGGTATAATTTGTTGGGTATGTGTTATATTCTTTGCATGTATGTGTGTGGGCGCGTCATATTTGACAATTGCGTTTGACGATCCCTCGTAGTAGTGCTCTTTGTGTCGTTTGCATCGGGCGCTTCCTAGGGGGGTCCCAAGGGGGGCCAGGTATGGCCCACCTTGGTTATGCGCAGCGTTCGGGGCAACGCCCCGAAATTATTTTTTGGGCAGTTTTTGCTATTTTTAGCGGATTTTGCTATTTTTAGCGGATTTTGCTATTTTTAGCGGTTTTCTAAATTAATCTCGGATTAAGGGATTAGGGTTTTGGTATCTACGAAATACCTAAAAACATTGTATATATTGTATGGTGAATGGTGAAATTTGATATAATGAATATAAGAAAGGTTTTCCCCAGTTGAGAGTTTCTGGTATAAATCTCTGTGTACTATGTGTATGAGCCATTGATTAAATTCTGTTTTGCTTAAGAATCTATATGCATTTCTTTACTTCATAGGTTTAAAACTTATATAATTCTCCTTCTCTTGGCTATGCTAGAATAACTCCAAGTGCTATGGATGATGCATCTACATGTACGTGGAATGTCTTTTCCCAATCCAAGAATACTAGTATTGGTGCGATTACCATCTTCTCTTTCAAGGTGTCCAATTGATGCTGACAGTCCTCATTCCACTGAAACTTTGTGTCTTTCCTTAACAATTTCTCAATTGGCGCAGTGATCTACGCGTACCCCTTTATAAATTTTCTGTAGTATCCTATATGTCCCAATGTCGCTCTGAATTGGAAGACTGTTTTTGGTGGTGGTAGATTAAGATTTTCTGCAAGCTTGGCAATATCTACTGGCAAGCCTTGCTTGCTTACTATATGGCCCAATAGTATTCCAAAAGGTGTTCCGATGATGTACTTCTTGATATTTAACGATATCTGAAACTGCCTACATCTTTCTAACATCATCTACAATACCTCTACATGGTCTTTCAACAAACTATAGGTTGTCCAATCATCCAGATATACCTCTAGAAACTGGTGGATAAAATATTTAAATGCAACTATGACTACTCTGGAAAATATTGCTGGTGCATTCTTCAATCCAAATGACATGACTGTATACTGGTAGGATCCCCATTTCATGGAAAAAGTGGTCTTGTATATGTCTTCTGCTGCCATCTTGATCTGATGATATCCTGAGAATCCGTCGGTGAATGAATAATCTTCCTGTCCTCCTATATTCTCCAACACTTCGTCTGTGAAGGGAGTAGGGAACGGGTCATGTAGGCACACATCGTTTAATTTCCTTAAGTCAACACATATTCGTATCTCTCCCCGTTTCTTCTCCTAAACTACCATCAATCTTATCCATTCCAATTCTTCTACAGGTTCTATGATTCCGGCTTCTAACATCCTATCGATTTTGGCTTTGACTTTTTGCTTATATATGGGATTCAGTTTATATGGTGGCTGTCTGATCAGTCTTACCTTAGCTCTGAGCAGTATCTTCATTTATCCTATCTCTCCTGCTATGCCTTTCATTTCTATGAATGTTGTTGGGAACAGGTCGTTGTACTCGCACAATATTTCTGTTATACTTTCCACTTTTTTCTCATCCCAATAGTCTCCAATGCTGGCCATTTTGGGATTCTCAACTGTCCCGATGTTGACTTTCTTTACCTTAATTGGTGCAACAATTAATTCTGATTCTAGGGGAGGAACTTCCACTTCTCTCTCGCCTTCAACTTCCTCAATCTAAATACCGCTCAGGTCATCTTCATCTAGGGCTTCTTCCTGCACGTGGTAGCATGACAATAGTTCTTTTACTGTCTGTCTATTTTGCTGTCGTTCTTCTGCCATGAGTTCAACTTCTGGTTCCTTAATGAATATCACCCCTTTGATTTGTTTAAGTTTTGCGTCTATGTTGGGGTTATCATGATCAAATGAGAAAGTAACTGTAAAGTTCTGCTATAGTACTTGCAAGCTTGTCATTCCTCTGTGTAATTCCTAGTCTGCATACTAGTTTGTTGGGATACCTTCTAATGTGTGAAAAAAATGATGAGACCATTCCTCCCGTGGTGTCATCCTCCATAGAATTCTGCACTTCTTCAAGTGTTTTGCTGGTGCTCCCTGTCCGTCATATTTCTCTAGCTGGTTTCTTCCTTGTTCTGCGCTGAACCTAATGTGCAGTAACCGCTTACATTGGTATTAGTCTTTGACTATTTCTTTGTGCGCACCCCACCATATTGCATGTGTTGCCTTGAGTGCTATATGCAGGGATAAGAGTATCTGATTATCTAATACTTCATCTTTATACCATGTCATGAATGCTTCTAAATCATTCACCCCATCGAAGCTGGGTGGTTCCCTTATCTCCGTATCTACCCATCTTAGTGCATGGTCTATTCTTGCGCATCTTCTTGTGGAGACTTCGTGTAACCTCTGCTGCCAATTTTCTAAGACCGTATCTGAGTCTGACGCACATGAGGTGATGCTTCACCAACTTAGTATCCCATATGAAGTTGGGTTCACGTAATCCTTGTCTCGTGCAATTTTTTTGTACAACTGGTTAACTTCCTCAAGGTCCAAGCAAGTAGGCTCTACAAACCTTTCCCCTTTATATGGGTCCAATGGCATAATGACTCTGTATTCTCCTGACTCGAAGGTCATCTTCTGCATATTTAGGTTGATTATGGCCTGGTTATAAAATGACCAATCCAAACCCAGCCATCCACTATGTCGATTACTTCAAAGTCGGCTTTAGTCTGTACTCCATATAGGTCTACTGTTACTCCTTTTAGTCTTCCAATTGGTAGAACTCTGTGTTGATTTTCTAGTTTCAGCTGAACAAGTGAATATCCTAATATATGTTTTCCCATACATTGGCATGTCTTCTTGGGTAATACATTAACATCAGATCCTAAATCCAATATAATATCTCCCATGTTGAAATCTCCAATGTTGGCGTTCAACCTGAATTGCCTACTTGTTCTCCTTCTTGTATGTAGGTGATTGACTATTTTCTGTTCTAACTTTTCTTCTGCTTCTACACTACATCTTTATAACATATTTTGTAATATTTTAACATAGGATGGATCATTTAGTAGTCTAACACAAGATTTCAAAAAAACCTTAATTGTACTTGTCCTAGTGGCTGTGGTTTTTCAGTGTGATCCAATGATGGAGGCATCTCATACTCTGTTATTTGCTTATTATGCTTCATGGTTGATGTTGATCTAATGTATGGATTCAGGAATTATGGTCTAGCTTGCTTGAATATCTCTTTTTCATTATGCGCGTCAAAATTCTTCCTTGGTTCGACATTCCTCTTCACCCATTGGTGTTGTGCTGGTTCTTGTCGCACTGCATCGATTCCTATTTAGCTCCTCCTCGTGTAACTATGTTGATGTTTTTCCCTTCATCCCTCACCTCTGCTGAAATACACTAAACATTTTGATTGTTCTGATTTCTCTTCTCTTGGATCTTCCCTAATAGTTTCAGACATTATTTCGTGTCATGATTTGATGCGCGACAATACATACAGGTCGTTGGTGGAAGTGGACATTCTCTTGCATAGTGTCCTGGTTGTTGACAATTGTGACATACCACTAGTCCTCTAGCTCTTCCAAAGCCTCCTCTTGCTCTACCTCCACCTTTGTATCTAGCTTGATCCCCTCACAAAACATTATATTGAGGCGCCTAGTTATATTGCGCGGTATTATAGTGTGGCTGTGCAATATTATGCTGCAACTGCATAATTTTGTATGGTTTCTGCGCAGTGTTATACTGTTGCTGCATAGTGTTGTACATGGTTGGTACTTTGTTAAACTAAGGAGTGGATTTCCTGATCATCATCTCTTCTTGCACCTTGTATGCATTTGATGTTCTTTCCCTCATCAAGTCCATGGTTCTGCAATCTTTGTCATCATGGCCTACTGACTTGCAAAAGTTGCAATATGAGATTTTCGGTACTATCTGGTACTTTTGCATCATTGGGTAGTGGTATGGGTCATGACCCTATTTATTACAGATGTCGCACCATAGTCCTTCTATTGGTAATGGATTTGGCATTCCTGCTTCCATGTACTGCGCAAATGTTGGACATTCATTCTTATAGTGTCCTTATGTCCTACATTTGGTACACCAAATGGCTTCTCTTTTGTACTTACTTTTGTTACAGTTTAGCTGGAATGTTAAGTTCTTCAGATATTCCTTCAACTCCTCTATGAATGGATCTGTCTTTTGATATTAGTTCTCTTACAGTTGTAGGGCTTCTTGTAAAGCATTTGCCTGCGTATGAAACTTTTGTTGTCACAACAGATACTTCAAGTGTGGTAGCAGTGAATTGATGAATAAATGCCTATTTTGCATATCTTTCATGGCATATTTTAGCTTTCCTTTCAGTCGTTTGAATCGCTGGTCAATTTCCCATACATATTCTCTTGGTTTCTGTCTAATCTCTATCATATCGTTCATGTATTGATCCTCTGAACTTGGCTTCTTGAACTCGTTTATCAAAATCTTCTTGATATCTCCAATCGTTCTAGTTTTCCCTGGCGGATTGTTTGCAGCTAAACTCATGTACCAATCCAGTGCACGATCTCTTAGCATGATAGCTAACTATTCCAATTTAGTTTCCTGATCTGTGATCTTTTTTTCTTCCCAAATCTTCTCACAGATAAAAAGGTACTTCTCTGGGTCCTCCGATGCTTCTCCTTTGAATTCTGGTAACCTGATGGTTGGATCATGTCCTCCCATTATGAACGCTGAACTACTACCTCCGCGTAGTGTAGATACTTGACTACTGCTTCCTAAACTGGATCCCCCAGTTGTTGTTCCTTTTGTATATGTATTTCTTGCTGTCTTTCTTCTCCCGAAATTCGGTTTTCTAAATGGTTGCGTTCTTCTTGGTGTGTTAGTCGCACATGGGTTTATGGGTTCCACACTGACACTGATATGGATAGGAGTTTTTCCTTCTAAGTCATCCCTTGTACCTCTCGTATTCCTCTCATATTTTGCACACAATATTTCCTCAATTTGCTCCACAGCCCGAATATCCTCTACCTCCTCTTCATCAGTTGCCAAGCCTTCCCTCGCGACTACGACTCTCTTCTTGGTGTTCACCTTATATTGGTAGGGTACTCCATTGCGTGTCTTTCCAGCTGTTTCGATGATTCACTTGTTCTAGTCTTCATCCATCATAATGGGGTCCAAGGCCTCCTCCTTCTTTCCTTTATCCCCTTCTCCTTCCATCTCTCCTGTCAATGCTTCCCCCCTTCCCCCATGCACGCATGGAAGTTTAGCTGTCTGATTCCATTGTCATTACACCTTTGTTATATAGTAATATCTTAATGGAAGTATATAACGATCTAATGTACCTATCTTGAGGTCCCTTCAAGAAATTTTGTTCAACTGCACTGTACGATTTCACTATATCTAATGCAAACTCTGTGATAAATCCGACAACAATGTTGTCTAACCAGAAATCTACTCTGCACGTAAAATTATTATCAACTCGTTGTAGCTGCGTGATATCTTTAGGATTCCACTCTATTTGTGTGATTTGATTCATAGGATGTTTGCCTTTCAATCTTTTTATCCACTCCTGCAATATGTGTGGGAAATCACAGAAAAATACGTCATGCAAGTCGGTGAATACATACTTGTCTAGACATTTGCGTAGTGTCAAGTTTGGGTTTCTGTTATCTTTCTGTGAAAACTCTAGCTCCTTTGTCTTCAAATATATTTCTATCTCTGCCTTTGTGGGATTCCACAATCTCAACATCCCTTTTTAGATTCTCATTCTTTTACCTTTTTGTCATCTGATCCCACATTATTTTGATGCTTCTTCAACATATCTCATATGCTACATTCTGTTTTCTTCCAATCAACCGACAGCAGAACCATTTGTTGGTTATCATAGGTCTTTCATTATTTAACCAGTTCTCTTGGTCTTGAGGATTCCTTGTGGGATATTCTAATTGATCATCACAAATTGACCCTGGTTCAGAACTAAGAAGCTTTCCAACACAATCCCTTACAACTATCGGCCCCTCTGGTAAACCATAAGGAAACATAGTACACAGAGTGTACTACGCAGTCTCACCCGAGATAGCTCTATGGGCGGTTGTAATAATCAGGTGTTTGCAACCTGAGACATAACAAGATCTATGGTTGTGCATCGTAAACTTTATTCAGTTCATCTAACATCTAGTTACAACATCCAATTGATGCATGCATGTGGAATAGCAGATCTACGCTTCATTTATCTAACATTCATCAATTAATTATACATAAAGATACATTCATTCATTCACATAACACAATATTACCATGGTTCAACTCCCTTGGGATACGTCCACAAATATCTGGATCTCAAGATTTTATTATAGTTTTAGAAATATATCACGTTGCACGTGGTTACAGTCTTAGTTCCTACTCTCTCCCACAAGCTCCTCGATCCCTACGAGGCTGACTAGATCACACCAGTCTCCTCAGCCTGTGATCTAACCCTCAGGATCAAGTCACTCACTCCTTCCCTAGCTTACCAGCTTAATGACTCATACAGTTCTTACGATTCTCTTCCTCTCTATCTCCTCTACTCATTGTGTCTCGCCCCCCCCGCCTCATTTCCTAATACTACTTATTTATATCCCTGTCTCACCAACCATTAGAATTCATTACAAAACCCCCATCGTTAAGTTTTCCTTGCATGCACGCTTCGCCTGCTTCTCTTACACGTGCTGCTTTTCCTTCCAGCTGTCTTCTGCATGCTTTTCCTAAAAAAACAGCCTTTCTTCCTAGCTAGGCCTGCATCCAAAATATTTCATGCTTTCAGTCATCAAATCCTGTTATGATATAATCCTTAACTGCTTTGTAACAATTCTCTCTTTTTAGGAGATTGAATTATTCATCAAAAAATATATTTCTATAATAAGTTGGAGCTCCATGAATGTAGGATCATGCAATTATGCTAATAATACTTCTCTTTTGTAATATATGTCAACTCTATAAGTGATGATAACGAGGAGTTAGTGGAAGGTAGTTGTAGTGAGAAGAAAAAGAGAACATACTATGATCTTATATTGTAATATTGAAACTTATGACTTAATAGAATGCAAATATTTTGAACCAATCCTCTCTGTATGTAATTTTTGTATGATAGTGTAATCCTCTACAATGTAAGCTAGTTGGGAGGGACCCTCAATCAACCTACATTACATATGGATCTTGTAGGTAGACTAGATAGATTTGTAGTATTCTAGCATGTTTTATTTCTTGTGGTATTTCTTATTCAAGCTTTATTTTGCAAGATTATTTATAGTCTTTCCTTTTACAAAATTGTTTACTGTTAAGTTTTGAGCTATTGTTAGGTTTCTTTTCAATTTACTAGATAACAATAGCATAGGTAGGATCACCGAGAGAAACACAATCACAATATACACAACATTTATCTTGGGAAACCCTCATGGGGGAGAAAACCCAACAAAACTTCCTTAATATAGATAGCCAATACAATGACAAGACAATAAACCAAAACACTAGAGAATATCCAACATTGAGCTACAACTCTCCAGACTTGCGCACTTTATGAGTGAAATGAGTGAGTGAGATAATGAGGTGTTGAATTCCTTTATTTATACTAACTGGCAGTCACTGGAAAGGTGTATCTTCACTTGGCTGGGCCAAATTGTCTTCTTAGTGGTTAAAACCACTTTAATTAGGCCCGGGGGATGACTTCTTAATTTGCATAATATAATTAGGGTTTGACCAATCCAAAAAAGGGGATTTGGCCAATTATAGTGCTCGACATGATCAATCGAAAAAAGGGATTGTTTTAATTAATAATGACTCAATAAATAAATAGAATACTCTTTGAAGTTACAATATTTCAACACTCCCCCTTAACAATAAGGGTATTCTACAACATGACACAGACTCCGACCCTCGGGCCAAGATCCATGTAGGATCGTTCTAAATCTGACCTGAATCAAGTTGACTTTTCGATTCCTCCACAGGGAATCCCACACACACACCACATTGTTTTCCACAGGTCCTTATAGGTATGCCCGTGTGATCAAACTCAAGGCATCTATCCAAATCTCCCGACCAACAATATTATCACACCCTTTTTCGAATTGGGATTTYGGGTTTCGCGATATCGCGATTCCTGTTGCTGAGTTTCTTGTCTCTTAAACCTCCGAAACCTGAAATGCTGAATTGCCAAAATCTTTGGCCGCGTCCTCCTCCACAACTGCGTCGCGTTTCGCGACTTTGGGAATTTCGGTGCAAAGGACCCCGATTCCTTGTCTTCAAAAACATCGAAACGCTGAATCCCGATACGTTCAACAAATGCTGGCTCCCCAATGGTTATGAATGAGACTCTTTCGCCGATTCAGAGTTTTGGACTTTGCGATTTCGCGAATCCTGATGCAAGGCTTCTYGACTCTCCAACCTTCGAATGCCCGAAACGGTCAACGGAAATTGACACTACCTGGCAACGAGTATGCACCACCTGTCTTCTCAGTTGTCCTATGTCTCTATCATGGTTTCCTGCCACCTATCACTCTTCCCGGTTTTCGTGACTTGAACAAGCCTTCGATTGTCGTTCCCTTACCACTCTCTTAAACCTCCGAAACCTGAAATGCTGAATTGCCAAAATCTTTGGCCGCGTCCTCCTCCACAACTGCGTCGCGTTTCGCGACTTTGGGAATTTCGGTGCAAAGGACCCCGATTCCTTGTCTTCAAAAACATCGAAACGCTGAATCCCGATACGTTCAACAAATGCTGGCTCCCCAATGGTTATGAATGAGACTCTTTCGCCGATTCAGAGTTTTGGACTTTGCGATTTCGCGAATCCTGATGCAAGGCTTCTTGACTCTCCAACCTTCGAATGCCCGAAACGGTCAACGGAAATTGACACTACCTGGCAACGAGTATGCACCACCTGTCTTCTCAGTTGTCCTATGTCTCTATCATGGTTTCCTGCCACCTATCACTCTTCCCGGTTTTCGTGACTTGAACAAGCCTTCGATTGTCGTTCCCTTACCACTTCGAAATCTCGAATTCTAAAATGGCGCCTTCTACAGAATCACCGGGTAATAGCCTCCCTTTAGATCCGACGACCCACATTATTTCAGGCTTTCAGGTACCAGGAGTTCGAAACTCTCGACCCCAAACACTTGTCACCACAATCCCCAAATTCCTGAACCTCGAAACACCGAAATGCCGAAATGCCACTTCGCAATATTTCATGTTTAGAAACTCCAAGGTTTTTCAATGCAAAGGCCCCTGACTCCTTGTCATCAGGATTTTCGGTGTTCTGAATCTGGAATTACCGAAATCTCAAAATTCTTCACTTAACAATTCTTCTCGCGATTCGGGAGTTAGAGTGACCAAGGATTTTGGCTTACACTCGAGACTTACAACCTTCGAATCCTCAAAATGATCCGATGGCTCAAAACAGATCACGATCAACGGTCCACATTGAGTCTTACCTTCCGAAGGATGGATTCATCTAATGCTTAACCTCCTTGCAGCTTCATTGAATCCCACAGTCCTCACGACTTCGCGAGTTCTCCACAGAGAATTTCAACTGCTCGTTCCTTCCTTGAAGACTTCTACGAAATGAACTAGTGTTCCTCATCAGAACTTGGCTTCTACAAAGAGACTTTGCTCCATCTCCCTTTTAACACTTCAAAGGCACTAACCCTCCTAAGATTTCACTTGCAAACTTGATTCTCAAAAGGACTCCTTCACGCACTCCCTGCGACGATCTTTCAAATACTTCTAAGTATTTGATTCTTCGACTCTGTGCACCCTCGGCAACAACAATCCTTCAATATTTAACCTTAGTTGATTGATTCTAAGGCTTCAACTAGCCTGCGCACACCTTGCACGGATTCTGTGCTCCACCTGCACTTCCACTAGAATGAGAACAACTGTATCCTTCCTGAGCTTTCTGAGGTAAACTGAGAGCCTTGTCAATGCACACCTTGTGGATGTTTCACTGCACTCCTTGCAGGAACTTCTCTCAAGAAGAGAAACAATTGAAATTCATTCTCTTTCTTTCTCAAACTTCATACATTCAACACAGTATTAAAGAAAATGCATAACAGAGAGAATAAAACAACCATAAGCATACCATTCACCATGTATAAACATAAAACATTGTAACACCATGAAATCTGATTCAAAGCTTCATATATTAATTCAAAGCTCCTGTACATGGATTCTTTTGTTTAGCTCTCTACTACAACTCTCTTCTTCTATCCTATGCTAATGATACAACCACTACTATGAAACAAAGGCGAGGGTGTCTATATCCATTTTCCCTCCTACTCTTCTAAACTGTCTAATCAATTAATTCAAACTTACCTACTTTCATTAACTGGGCTTAAATGCCTTTTACATTGATAGACGAGAGAAAGTCGCTCACGATCTGTTTACAATAGACAAATATAAACGCAAGTATACTTCTAGCTACTACATTAATATCTGCTTCTTAATATTTCAAAAACATTTCAAAATGTGAAAAACGTGTGGTGTTCTTTTCCCAGCTGTCTTCCACCTTCATGCTTGCTTGGCTGGCTACTTACGATGCTCCTACATCTTACTCCCTCGCTTGAAAATTTTCATGAACTCCTGTTCATGAGCTCTTGCACGGTCTGTCCATGCTTCTGAATTTTTTCTTCATCTTCCCAATTGGCATCTTCAACTGGATGTCCTTTCCACTTGACTAAGTATTCAAAATACTCCTTTCTCCTGGTCTTTTTGCTAATCCTCTTGTCAATTATGCTTTCCATCTGTGGCTTTTCAGCTACAGGCATTTGTTTTGTCCATTGAAATTCTTTCTATTCATCTTCTTCTCCTGCTTCTTCAGCTCTGTAAGAGTACAAATCCGTAACATTGAATATCGATGATATTTTGACCCCATTGGGTAATTCAATCTCATATGCGTTTGCCCCAAATTTCCTTATGACCTTGCACGGTCCAATATTTTTCATATTTAGTTTGTTATATGTTCCCCTTGGGAACCTTTCCTTCCTCAAATGCGCAAGAATCAAATCACCAAATTCAAACTGAAGTTCTCGCCTGTGTTGATCTTCTCTGCACTTGTATTCTTGATTTGAATTCTGCAATCATTCCTTAATTTGACTGTGAAGTTCCTTCATTGCTTCTACAAAGTCCTCTGCACTAGCACTTCTGAATTCATTTTGTTCTGAATCTTTCAATTCAGAAAATCCCCTTGGCTACATTCCATATACAATCTGGAATGGACTCTTCCCTGTGCTTCTGTTGAGTGGATCATTGTAAGCAAATTCTTCTTGTGGCAAAATGTGATCCCACTGACTGTGGTGTTCAGTCACTAAGCCCCTTAGAAAATCTCCCAAGCTCCTGTTCACAACTTCTGTCTGTCCATCTGTCTGAGGATGATACACTTAGATAAATGATAAACTTGTCCCTAGATTCTTCCATAAAGTCCTCCATAAATGTCCCACGAACTTGGTATCTCGATTAGAAACAATACTCCTTGGCAAGCCATGAAGTCTGATGACTTCTTTGAAAAACAGGTTCGCAATATGAGTTGCGTCGCTAGTTTTCTGGCATGGTATGAAATGTGTCATCTTTCAAAATCTGTCAACTACCACAAAGATCGAATCATAGCCTCTTTGCGTTCTTCACAGTCCCAATATGAAATCCATGCTCACTGCGTCCCACAACCTTTATGGTATGGGTAATGGCTGGTATAGCCCTGTGTTCTGCCTTTTCCCTTTTGTGTGTTGACAAATCCTGCATTTGTCCACAAATTTATTAACATCTATCCTCATCCCTGGCCAAAAATATGAGCCATTCAACTTTGAGAACGTCTTATCATGACCGAAGTGTCAGATCAATCCTCCACTGTTCTTTTCCTTCAGCAAGTTCTCCCTCATGGAGCATTTTGGAATACATAGCTGATTTCCCTTGAATAATAATCCATTCTGGATCATATATTCGGTCCACTGGCTTCTGTCCCTGAGAATTGGATTCTCAGATGCCTCATACGCTTCCTTAAAATCTGGGTCATCCCTGTACATTTCTTTGAGGTTATCCAAACCCAAATTTTTGACTCTGAATTCCTGCATAAGAAAACATTTCCTGCTCAAAGCATCAACAACTTTGTTAGCAGTTCCAGAAATATGCTTAATCACAAAAGTAAAATTCTGCATGAATTCAACCCATTTAGCATGTTTTTGGTTCAACTTCTCCTGTTGAGTCACGAATTGTAAAGCATGATTATCACTGTACAAAACAAACTCTTTAGGAACTAAATAATGTCTCCATTTCTTCAGTGCTTGTATGACCACATAAAATTCTTTGTCATATGTTGAGTACTTGATCTTCGCTTCATTCAGTTTTTCACTGAAGTATGCGATCGGCCTATCGCCTTGGCTCAAGACCGCTCCAATTGCAAATCCACTCGCATCACACCTAACCTAGAATGTCTTGCTAAAATCCGGCAAAACCAGAATTGGTTGCTCCGTGATCTTCTTCTTCAGCAGATTGAAACTCTTCTTTGCTTCTCCTGTCCAGTGAAAAGATTTGTTTCTTTTCTTCACCATATCCATTATTGGTGCACTAATTCCACTAAAGTTTCGGATGAATTTCCTGTAGAAACTTGCCAAATCATGGAAGCTTCGAACTTCAAACACATTTTTCAGCGATGGCCAATTCTTAATTGCATCTACCTTTTCTGGATCCATCTTCAACTCATTTGTAGAGATAACAAAACCCAAATAAATGAGTTCTGTCCTCATAAATGATGATTTCTTCATATTTATCAACAATTTCTCTTGCTGTGATCTTTTCATCACTGGAACTAAATTCTTTAAGTGCTCTGCTTCTATCTTACTGAAAATTAATATATCATCAAATATACAATGAGGAATTTCCCAATGAAATCCTTCAGGACTTCGTTCATCAACCTCATGAAAGTATTGGGTGCATTTGTTAAGACAAATGGCATGACAAGCCATTCATACATCCCCTCATTCATCTTGAATGCTGTCTTCCATTCATCACCTTCTCTCATCCGAATTTGATGATATTTGCTTTTCAAATCAATCTTTGAAAAAAATCTCGCTCCACTCAAGCAATCCATCAAGTCATCCATCCTTGGCAATGGAAATCTATATCTGATGGTAATCTTATTGATTTCCCTTGAGTTTGTACACATCCTCCAACCTCCATATTTCTTTGGGCTGAGCACTGTTGGAACAACGCATGGAATCAATCTCTCTCTAACCAATCCTTTGTCCATTAAATCCTAGACCTGCCTCTTAACTTCTTCATTCTCCTACAACGTCAACCTGTACGATGCTTTTTTTGGTAAACTGGATCTAGGTATAAGATCAATATGATGGATTATACTCCTGATCAATGGCAACGAACAAGGTAGTTCGTCCACTACTATATCAGCAAACTCTTCCAACAACTCCTGGATTTCTTCTGGTAAATCATCTATCCTTGTACTTGTCAAAAAAATTCTGGGCTTCTTGACCACAATAAATTGCATGTATTCCTTCTTATTAACCTAATTAAGAAGTTCCTTCCCACTCATGAGAAGTACAGTGTTGCTCATTTCTGGTTTCACCTCTTGGTTTTTAATCGACAACAACATGTGTGTTCTACCATTCTTCTCCAGGGTGTATGTGTTCTTTCTCCCATCATGAATCACATTTCTGTCATATTTCCATGGTCTACCCAACAATAGATGACAAATATCCATGGGAATGACATCACATAATATTTCATCCTTATATCCTCCTATCTTAAATTCAACTAAACACTGTTTAGTAACATTTACCTGATGTCCTTTTTGTATCCATGAAACTTTGTATGGGCTTTGATGTACAACAGTCTCCAACTCCAACTTTTCTACCATCTCTGTAGATACGAGATTATCTGTGCTACCGCTATCCACTATGACTTTACATACCTTGTCTTTGTTTTTTCAAGCAGTCTCAAATAGACTATTTCTTTGGGCTGGGTTCTCTGCCTCTTTCTCTGGCTTCAAGAGAAATTTCCTCATCATTAAGGATCTTCTGCCCTCAACATCTTCTGCCTCAACATTCCATCCTTGTGCTTCGGCAATGTGAGTTTCACCACCATCTTTCTTCTTATCTGGACACTCATAAGATTTATGTTCGATCTTTCCACAAAAAAATCATTTTACTTCACTGCCTTTGCCTCTTCCTCTTCCTCTGGCTCGAGGAAAATTATTTCTATCAGCATACTGCCCTCTCTGTGAGCTTCCTCCTCTCTCATGTTGAGTTTGAGGTTTCTTTCCCTCTTCTTTAGATTTCTGAGTTCTGTCTTGGGCAATTGTTTTGCCTCTGCCTTGACTTCTACCTCGACCTCTTTGACCTTGTTTTTGGCTCAGCTTCTCTTCAGCTTTCAGAGCTATCTGATAAGCATATTCCACATTTCAAATGATCATCATTCTCATCTCATCTTGGATGTCATATCGCAGACCATTCATGTACCTGGAAAATTTTTCATCACCGCTTTCCCGATGACATGCTCTGATGTTTATCTTGTAGAACTCTTTAGTGTATTCTTTCACTGACATCAACTTCTGTCTCAAATTCTGCATCCTCCGAAACAGAGTGATTTGATAATCCTTGGGTATAAATTTGGCTTTCATCTTTGCAACCATTCTATCCCAACTCTTGATTTTCTGCTTACCCTTGCAGCGTCTGTCAACCTACAGTTCATCCCACCATAGTGTTGCATGCCCTTTAAGTATAGTAACGACATGTTTGAATTTCTTGTCTTCCTCGACATCCTCGTAGTCGAAGCATTTATCTAGAGCTCTAATCCAGTCTAGAAGCTCTTCGACATCTAGGTTTCCCTCATACACTGGAATGTCCATTTTTGCTCTGGCACCTATCCTTGCAACAACCCTGAATAGGTGTTCATCCGCAGCATCTTCGACTGCAACTTCTTCTCCTTCATTTCGAGCTTCATTTTCACTGTCAACCTCGCTAATATCCCCAGCGTCAACTATGCACCTCTGTGCTGTCTCCATGGCATCAAGCCTGACACGTAACTCACGCATTTCTCTTTCCATGACTGGATCAGGAATTGGTCTATCTCTTCTCCTCGGTGGCATGGCTGTAAAATGTTCCTCTTTTCTCCACTACTGAAAGCAAAGAGCTTGTTGTGAGCTATGATACCACTTGACGCAGACCCCGACCCTTGGGCCAAGATCCGCGCAAAATCATTCTAAATCTGACCTGAATCAAATTGAATTTTCGATTCCTCCACAGGGAATCCCACACACACACCACAATGTTTTCCACAGGTCCTTATAGGTATGCTCGCGTGATCAAACACAAGGCATCAACCCAAATCTCCTAACCAACAATATGATCGTGCCTTTTTCTAAATCAGGATTTCGGGTTTCGCGATGTCTTGATTCCTATTGTCGAGTTTCTTGTCTCTTCAACCTCTGAAACCAAAAATGCTGAATTGCCAAAATCTTTGGACGCATCCTCCTCCACAACTGCGTCGTGTTTTGCGACTTCAGGAATTTCAATGCAAAGGACCCCGATTCCTTGTCTTCGAAAACAACGAAATGCTGAATCCCAATACCTTCAACAAAGGTTGGCTCCCCAATGGTTATGAATGAGACTCTTTCGCCGATTTGGAGTTTCGGACTTTGCGATTTCGCGAATCTTGATGCAAGGCTTCTCGACTCTCCAACCTTCGAAACCCCGAAATGGTCAATGGAAATTGACACTACCTGGCAATGAGTATGCACCACCTGTCTTCTCAGCTGTCCTGTGTCTCTGTCATGGATTCCTGCCACCTGTCACTCTTCCCAATTTTTGGGACTTGAACAAGTCTTCGATTTCCATTCGCTTACCACTTCGAAATCCTGAATTTTGAAATTGTGCCTTCTACGAAATCAACTCCTGCACGCACTCCTTGCGGTGATCTTTCAAATACTTCTAAGTATTTGATTCTTCGACTCTGTGCACCCTCGACAACAACAGTCCTTCAATCTTTAACCTTAGCTGATAAATTCTAAGGCTTCAACTAGCCTGTGCACACCTTGCATGGCTTCTGTACTCCACCTGCACTTCTGCTGGAATGAGAACAACTGTATCCTTCCTGATCTTTTTGAGGTAAACACAGAGCCTTGTCAATGCACACCTTGTGGACATTTCACTGCACTCCTTGCAGGAACTTCTCTTAGGAAGGAAATAATTGAAATTCATTCTCTTTCTTTCTCAGACTTCATACATTCAACATGAAATCATACATTCAACGCAGTATTAAAGAAAATGCATAACAAAGAGAATAAAACAACCATAAGCATACCATTCACCATGTATAAACAGAAAACATCGTAACACCATGAAATCTGATTCAAAGCTTCATATATTAATTCAAAGCTCCTGTACATGGATTCTTCTGTTTAGCTCTCTGCTACAGCTCTCTTATTCTATTCTATGCTAATTATACAACCACTACTATGATACAAAGGTGAGGGTGTCTATATCTGTTTTCCCTCCTACTCTTCTAAACTGTCTAATCTATTAATTCAAACTTACCTACTTTCATCAACTGGGCTTAAATGCCTTTTACATTGACAGATGAGAGCAAATATCTCACGATCTATTTATAATAGCCATATATAAATGCAAGTATACTTCTAGCTACTACATTAATATCCGCTTCTTAATCTTTCAAAAACATTTCAAAATGTGAAAAACGTGTGCTGTGCTTTTCCCAACTGTCTTCCGCCTTCATGCTCGCTTGGCTGGCTGCTTATGATTCTCTTGCATCACAACATCATCAGGAGAGAGAGAGGGCAACAACATCAACAACATCTGGAACACTGTCTGACATATCTATAAATCATCGGAAGTTTTTCTCATCATCATCATTCACATCATGGAGCTGGAGTAGCATCATCATCCTCATTAGCACGAGGCTAAAGTAACATCATCATCATCTTTAGCGCAAGGATAAAGTAACATCATCATCTTATTTAGCATGAGGCTAAAGTAATATCATCAATATCTTTAGCATGAGGTTAAAGTAACATCATCATCTTCTTTAGCATGAGGCTAAAGTAATATCATCAAAATTTTTAGCATGAGGCTAAAATAACATCATCATCTTCAACATTAAATCTGAAATAACATCATCATCATCATCTTCAACAAGAAGATGAAGTGGCATCATCATCATCTACATCAACATGGATTAGGATAACACTAATACATCATCATCATCAATAACAACACAAGGCTGATACAACATAAAGAACAACAACATCACAATACAAAGGTTGGAGTATCATCAACATCAACACTAGGCTGGAAATCTTCAGCACAAAGATGGCATCTCAACAACATCAACATGAAGCTGGAAATATTCAACACAAAGCTGGTATCTCAACAACATTAGTTCAAAGCTGGAAATATTCAGCACGAAGCTGGAATCTCAACAACATTAGCACAAAGCTGGAAATATTCAACATGAAGCTGGAATCTCAACAACATCAACACAAAGCTGGAAATCTTCAGCATGAGGATGGAATCATAACAATATCATCATGAAGATGGAAATATTCATCATGAGGATGACATCACAACAACATCAACACGAAGCTGGGAATATTTAGCACTAGGTTGGCATCAACATCAACACAAAGCTGGAAATTTTCAGCACAAGGCTGGCATCAACATCAACATGAAGCTAGAATCTTCAGCACAAGGTTGGCATCAACATCTTGTGGTACTCTGACAGATCCAAAGGATCTACCCAGGAATCAAAATATTCCCTAGAATATAAAATCCTAACAAAGATACCACTACTAACCAAAGCTAACATATACATGCACAAGTACTCTGACAACCCGTCCTTACAGACCTTCATGATCTATCTAGGGATGATCAGTCCCCTAGTATATAAAATCTTAAATGAGCTACTCGCTATTGGCTAGGATACCATAGTATCATCAACACTACTCCCCCTTTTGAGGGAGGTCCTTTCAGACTATACCAAGCTTGTCTCGAAAGTGCTCAAACTTTACACGAGACAAAGTCTTGGTCAACACAACTGCAACCTATTCATTTGTGCCAACATGTTGGAGCTTTATAGCTCCTCTCTGCATCATATAATGAATGAAGTGATACCAGATCTCTATTTTCTTTGACTCATCATGGAACACATCACTTTTATACATCTTTGGTTATCACATAGGTTCACAGTGGCTTCCATCTCCAGATCAAATAGATCTGTCAACAACATTCGAAGCCATATGGCTTCACAACTGGAGGAACATGCTGCAATATATTCTGCTTATGCCGTGTTGGAAGAAGTATTGGGTTGCTTCCTACTCTACCATGAATTCATGGTTGACCCCATATTGAAACAACATCATGAAGTTCTCTTTCTATCAAAAACACTTCCAACTCAATTTGAATCAATATATCCATACAATCTGGAGTCATGATCTCTAGTATAATAGAGACCCAAATCCAACGTACCCTTAAGGTATCTCATCACATATTTTGCGGAAACAAGGCGAACACATCTGGGATCTACCATATATTTAATCAAGGTGTTCACAACAAAACATATATCTGGCCTGGTGTTCGACAGATCTATCAACGATCCAATGACCTGTCTGTACAACGTAGTATCAACCAATTCGAATGGAGTATCGACCAAGAGATTCAACTTAGCTCCCATGGGTGTGTTCATGGATTTACAACTAACATATCAAACCTCTTCAGTATTTCAACTACATACTTCCATTGGTTAAGGAAGATCTTCTCTGGGATTTGCCAAACTTCAAGATCTAAGAGATAAAGCATTATGTCTTTCCTCAAAATCTATAGCAAGCTTCTTCTGCAATATGTGATGAGATTTTCTTCATCTTGTCAAGAATACATCATCTACATATAGTAGCAACAATATAACTAACTCATCATTCATAACCTTGAAGTAAAATTTAGAATCAGTTTTACTCTTGGTAAAGACCAAGCTTGTCAGGAAACTATCAGTTATGCCATACCAAACTCTAGGAGCTTGCTTCATCTTGCATACATGAGACTTTCTATCTTCAACTTCAAATCAATTTTTCACATCACTTTGTACCGACCTGGTACAATTGATCAAATTCAACTCAATCTGCACAATCATGTGCTAGCTCTACAAAACACTATCTGTCTCACTTCCTGAGAGTATGTCCTCTCCTCTTTATGCAACTGTTCCTTCTTGAACTGGGACTCTACACCTGCAGTTGCTCTAAGGCTGAGAATGTTTGCTTCATCCACACAATAGCTACTGAAATCTGTGAGTAACTCCTCTTATTCTATCACGAAAACAACTTCATCTGAAACTGAGAATGGATTAATAAATGATACTGAAGGTATCTCTTATTCTTTCATGGAGGTAACTCTATATTTTATTGTAGTCATGTATCCATGACCTAACTAATGCAATGCAACAACTGCAAATCAATTTTAAATATGGGGATTTCTCCCCCTACATTTCATACTATATATGAAGCATGGTTGTTTTGGTTATCTTCATGGATACTAAAACTATTTCTTCAATTACTGGAGTAAGTGTCTTGTCATAGTCTTCTCCCTCTTTCTAGGAGAATCCTCTGGAAACACATCATGCTTGATCTGTTTAGATCAATCTTGGAATTCAATACTGACTTCTCTTCTAGTCTCATAGAAGAATCCATATCATAGTCTTTCTGACTGGCTTCCTTCTCTATCACTAAAACAAGGGAATCTTCCCAAGAGATTTCATATATTCTAGAAGTTTCTGAAGCTACGATCTAGTCTTCTCATGGCCTCTGTCTCCCAATACTATAAGTTGTCTCTTCATTTGATCCTTTATGAGATCAGGCTTACTCTTGATTTATTTCGAGTCCACAAGGACTTCATCATCTCTTATGGGGTATACTTGGTGTTGAATACCAAGTCTAAATATGAAAAGTTGAGTCAGACTTCAAGTGAATTTTTCTTCATGTCAAGGTGGCTTCATTATATTTTGAACAAGTCTACTGCGAGTTCTTCTTCTAATGTCCGATCATCTTTGGAGCCTTCTGCTCCTTACAATCAATCTCCATATGAGATACTCTCGATCTCAAAATATAGCTTCTTCTTCATCTTCTTTGGTAAGTGAATGTATATGGTCATGTACATAGTCTACTTCATGCCTCATCTAATCTGTTGTCTTCTATAACCTTCACTATAGCTTCCTTAGGGTTATCACCTGTAACCTAAACCAAGGTCAACAAAATGACATGAAAGAATAATAATTTTTTTATTTTTTATAATAGTAATAAAACAATATCACGAATAATCGTCACAGTAGCTCCTTTAGAGCTATCACTTGTGACCTGTCTGAAACAAAGATCAAAAGTAAGAAATACAATACGAAATGAGATCAACTCCCTTCTAGTGTTGTGATCAAACATTCATCCATGGTAACCTGGAACCAACACAAGAAGTTTCTCCTTGAGGATATGTTAGTTGTATCTCATAAATGATTACATTAAGCATTTATCTCAATATGCTCACATGATACCAAGCATAATACTTTTCAAAGACTTCTACCTCAACTATAGTGTTTAATTGTAATGGGGTAGTTATCAACTTTGTCATGTGCAACTTTGAATCTTATCAACTTTATTAATCAAACTTGGAACCTGGTGTCTTGTCCTCAAGAATGAGTCTGTTTCTTTTCTTCCAAGTCTCCTTCACTCAATATGACAAGTGATTTCTTCAACTTGTCTTCTGTACTAAGACAATATGCTATCTTGACAAAAAGTTGGGTTAGAGAATAAACTCTATGATCTCAACTTTAATCCATCTAATACCTTGACTTTAATTTTGACCAAAGGTTAGTATCATGGTCATAGCTTCAACATGCAACCTAGATCAAAATAATGTCATAAAAAATAGATGCATATCAGAATAATCAAACCCGGGTTGCATTATTCCTTTGAATGTGCTGGATCTTGAGATCCTTCTGGATCTATGGTAAGAGATCGCTTCTCCTACAAATACCCTTTAAATCTTAACAATTTAGACATATGTGAATACATACCTTTGATAGTATTTGCAGGTAGTGGCATCATCTAGTAGAAACGATAATAATTACCAACTCTTAAAAACTTCAAGGGTGACTGCAACTAGTACTGCAGCTGATACTTCAACTGACACTGCAACTGCAACTAATTCTGAAACTACAACTGTAGCTTAGGGTTTTATGAGGAAACCCTAATTTTTCAAACTTCAAATTTTGAAATTCTGATCTAGGGGCTAGATGCACTGAGTTGAGGCGAGTAAGATGGTGTAGTCAGATGTCTAAAAATCCAAATTTTACCCCTTGAAACCAAGATTGCATAAATATGGACTAGTACTTTTGGTACTAGTTCTGGTTTCCTGGTTTTCTGGTACTTCTGGTACTTCTGGTTTTCTAGTACTTCTATTTTCTGGTACTATTCAAAACTAGGGTTTGAATTTTTGGAGTATCTAACCACTGAAAAGGTGTGCTCAAGGTGCCAAAGAGTTCCCTAGGCTAGGGAACACTTTTCTAGATGATTTTTAGACTGATATTCCTCTTCAAAAAAATCCCTAATTTCCATGTATGAAAACAATGAGATTTTTCTTTATCAAGTGAAAGATGCTCTCTTCAACTAAGATCTGATACCATGTTAAGTTTTGATCTATTATTAGGTTTATTTTCAATTTACTAGATAACAATAACATAGGTAGGATCACTGATAGAAACCCAATCAAAATATACATAGCATTTATCTTGGGAAACCCTCATGGGGGAGAAAACCCAACAAAACTTCCTTAATATAGTCATCCTTTACAATGCTAAGACAATAAACCAAAACACTAGAGAATATCCAACACTGAGCAATGCACCTCTCTCTTTCTTCTTCTCCCAACTAAAAATCTCTAGACTTGTGCACTTGATGAGTGAAATGAGTGAGTGAGATAATGAGGCGTTGGTTTCCTTTATTTATACTAACTGGAAGGTGTTGGAAATGTGTCTCTTCACTGGGCATGGCTGACTTGTTTTCTTAGTGGTTAAAACCACTTTAATTATTCCTCGGGGATGACTTCTTAATTTTCATAATACAATTAGGGTTTGAACAATTCGCAAAAGGGGATTTGGTCAATTNCTCTTCACTGGGCATGGCTGACTTGTTTTCTTAGTGGTTAAAACCACTTTAATTATTCCTCGGGGACGACTTCTTAATTTTCATAATACAATTAGGGTTTGAACAATCCGCAAAAGGGGATTTGGTCAATTACGATTCCCGCCGTGATCAATCCACAAAAGAGATTGATTTAATTAATAATGACTCAATAAATAAATATAATACTCTTTACAGTTACAATATTTCAACATTTGCATGCCTTTACTTGATAGTGAGTGTGATGCAAGGGTATCCACCCAAGTTGTTATTTAATTGGTTGAATAGACAAGACTCTATGAAACTTGTAGATTCTAACCTGGGTGAAAATTTGCTTTTGCAGTTTACTTAGTCTGTATAGCTATCCTTATCCTCATTTACTAGATTGAATAGCTCATGAATGCAATAATAACTATGTCAAGTGAGAAATTGTGTCTATGAAGTTACAGTTCTGGTAGATGTTTATATGCTGGATATTCTTTTTCTTAGTTCCTTAGGTAGATACTTTGATCCTTCACAAATAGTTCATGTATCTCACAATCTTATGAGTTTCCGAATTGATAACTAATGTATATCAATTTAAGAAATTAAATTGAACAACACTCTTCCAACAAATCTATCTTCATCTTAGGTTAGCCTTGCTTATGTGAGGGATAGGGAGAAGCAAGAACAAGGAACCTTGGAAGAATTCATCGAGACTAGAGGTAAGTCATATTGATGTAATCATTTTCCATTTGATTAATATATAGATCTATATGGTTTTCGCCTTCCAATGCATGCGTATTAAATGTTTAATACTTGCTTGTGTTAGATATGATCTTTCCTTGAGTAGATTGGATTATATCTAGGCTAGATTTGAATTTTCCTAAAGCTAAAGAAGGTTTGAGGACTGACATTTTTTGTCTCTTGTGTGTAGGAAGTAGGTTGCAGGAGATGGATATGGATCTATGGAGCTGCAATGATCAGGATACATAAGGACAACCTTTGATTCAAGAGGTATACCATTCCATATTCTCTCTTAAATAAGAACTTATCTAGTATATATAGGGAGAATTGTATAGTGGTCTATTATACTATATATCTTGTATCAAGGGAAGGTCCAAGGGAGGTCTTGCTTATCCATAGGTGATATTTATCCATGAAATTTGGGAATAATTGGATCAATGTCTATTAGTTAAGTAACATCCATCATGTGTAGAAAAGTGTTTGATAATGAAATTGAGAGAGCCCATGACATCCAAATTTTTGAGGAATGAAGTGTGAAAGTTAATTATCCTCCTATAAAAGTGAGGGAAGTAGAGAAAACTATGATCCCAAATGTCAATCCAAAATTTTTTCCTAGCATGTGAAGGGCCATACACATTTAGCATACCCAATTATTGCATTAGAGATTTGAGAAAAATGAGGTCAAGATGTAAGAAGGGGTAGTGATTGATGCATGAAGGACCAAGAGAGTGTTCCAACCCTATGTATATATCCCTTGATTTTCCAATGGCACTGGAGGAAAGGAAGTCCCATCCAGAGAAATATTTATGAAGAATAGTGGTAGTTGAACATCATTCATCATTATCTCTTGCAAGAAAAAATGTTAGGCTTAAGTTTTAACTTTATAAATTAACCTTTTGAGGGACTTGAGTTTTGGGTAAGTCCCCATACCCTAAATGTTGTGTGACAAAAAGATCATTTTTTTCCTTGGGGGCTATTTTTTAAGTGCCCCCATGATTGTTAGTCAATGTATCATCTACGCCTCAATATTTTCGTGTGAGACAATGTGTGATATATGAGTATCCGTTCCTTGTGACGAGGTAGGGATGACTAAGGATGGAACTTCTAGTACCCTTCATTGGTATGGAGTGATAATTTATGTTGCTCCTCACACTTGGGATATTTTCATGTATCTTATAGTAGTTGTGGGTGGTGAATTGCGATTATTAAATCTATTCGAGGGGGAAGTGTCAACATGTAATAGTTCTTAAGGAATTCCCCTCTCCAAAAGCCATTGTGGGGGATCATATCCACTACTTTCCTCATTTTTATGGCATGATCAATGAATTTCCCCTTCAAAGAGTTGAGATTCCAAATTGGTTCAGGGAGGAACTCCATGTTTGTGAATCCCATATCGTTCAACATTCCTTCCAAATAATTAATGCAGGCCTACAATTGGGAATGAATTCCCAAATTTCCTCACCAATTGGAGCCATACCATCATGTATATGGAGGAGATGATTTGATGTGAAGGTACCGATGTCCATCTTCCTTTTAACTATGTTCACAATTTGAATAAGTGATTCAATCTTGAAATATGAAGGGTTTACAACAAGGTGTGAACCTCCTCCTTTGTGAGCAATCATGTTATGTGAGCAAGATGTTTTTAAGTTCCCACAAGATTATCAATTTGATATCGGAAAATTAGGTTGGTATAGTCAAAACCTTTCAAACAATAATTTCCTAGGGTATCTATCATAACATAATCTAGTATACCTTGATAGATATCCATTTATACATAGATTTTGGCCATGACAATGTTTTGTTTTCGAGTTGTCAATGGGTCAACCATAAAAGAAGTTCCCAAATTGTGTCCTATTATTTATGTATTTGATCAATATAGAACTTGGTCGAAAAACAAGGTAATTTTAACAAAACTACAATTTTATGAAGTCTTTTTGGGATTGGGTCAAAACCAATGTTCCAAGTAAACAATGTGAGGGTTGACATACCCTATAACTGTAGGTTTTTGGGTATAATACAATTATGATCCTGAGAGGAGTCGAAGACAAAAGTGTTGATATCATAGGACATAGTTATGAACTTGATGATAAACCTCCATAGTTCTCATTTTTTTAGAGGCCACATTTAGTGGTTGTTTTTAACCTCATTTCAAAAAGTTGTGCTACCAATATAAAAAAAATTTGGGGTAAAAATTACAATTTTTTTCATTCATGATGTGTAAAGTTTAAACAAAAACCTTAAAATCAACCCCCATATTGAAAAGTGGTGCTCCAAGATTCAACTTTTATTTTCTTCTATAGGTTAAAATTGCAACTTGTTTAAAATCACAACCTTGACAACTGGTATTGTTTTCAACAAAAACCTTGAAATCAACCCCTAAATCAAAAGTGGTGCTAGTAATAGCACCCAATTATTTTGGGGTTAACATTAAAACTTGTTTGAAATTGTGGCATTGACAAATGGTATTGTTGCGAACCAACACCTCAAAATCAACCTATGAATGAAAATGTGGTGCTACAAGTAGCACTTTGTTTTGTGTTTTGGGCTTAAAATTGCAATGTTTTTGAAACCATGGCCTAAAACAACAATGTTGTTGGAATAAAAATAAAAAATTAAAAAATTAAAATACATAGAAACAACCCTAAAACAAAGGACACATACATAGAAACTAACATTTTAAATTTTAAAAAGTAACAATTTTTTTTAAAAGAAAAATTTCTCAAATAAATAAAAAACCCAAATAAAAAAAAAATAAAAAAAATTGTATATAGAGAGATTAAAAAATATAAATTAAAAAAAATGTATTAAAAAAATTAAAAAACATTAAAAAAAAAAAAAATTTAAAAGAAAATCATAAAATTTTAAAATATATAGTTTAAAAGATAAATAAATATAAATTTAAAAAAAAAGGTAAAAATTTTATTTTAAAAAATTAAAAAGGGAAAGATGTTGGGGGCTATTGTGGGAATCCTCCCCCCAAAACATCATCCCATCACCCCCTACCCCTCCCGTCCCTCTTCTCGCCACTATAGGATGACTATGGGAGGAGGGAGCGGGGTAGGGGAGGGGTAAAAGATGTTTGGGGAGTGATTTTTTGAACTTTCCCCTCCAAACCCCTTCCCTCCTATGCCCATACCCCTCCTCTCCCTCCTCTCGTTTTTATAGGCTAGTTGTGGATGGAAGGAAAGGTGGAGGGTAGGTGTCCTCTTCCCCTACCGACTCCCTCCTCCTGTAACTTGGTTGTAGAAATGGGTCTTAACCATCCCTGCTTCCTCCTCTCACGACCTACCTATAATGATGGGTTTACAACTCACTACTACAAGCTAATCACATGATGATGGAATAGGGAAGAAAGGGGTATGAGCGGGGGCAGTGAGAGGGGTAGGGGGGAATGTTGGGGAGAATCATCCCATAATAACCTTTTTAATTTTTTAAAATAAAGGTTTTAATTATTATTATTATTTTCACACACACACACACATACATATATTCTCGTGTGTTAAAGTTTATAATTTTTATTTTTTTGAAATTTTGTTTTTAAGATTTTTTTTTTATTTCCTTTAAATCGCTTTCTTTTTGCTTTTTATTTTAAATAATTTTCTTTAGAATTTTTTTTTTTTTGGTTATTTATTTATTTATTTTCGTAATTTTTTATTTTTAAAAAACATTATTTTTTAATTTAAAATGTGTGTGTGTGTTTTAGGGTTGTTTCCTTGTATTTTTGTTTTGTTTTTAGTTTTTTTCCTTTATGATTTTTTTTGCAACAACGTCTTTTTTTTAGACCATAGTTTTTACAAATGTTGCAATTTTAAGTTCCAAACACAAAAAATGTGCTGCTTGTAACACCATGTTTCAATTTAGAAGTTGATTTTGTAGTCTGGGTTTGCAATGGTACTAGTGGTCAAGGCTATAATTTCAAACAAGTTGTAACGTTAACCTTGAAAAAAGGAGGTGCTACTACCAACACCACTTTTCGATTCCGCGGTTGATTTTAAGGTTTTTTATCAGAATGGTACTGGTTGCAAGGCCGTGATTTTAAACGAGTTGTATTTAAACCCTGAAAAAAAAGAGGTGATTATATGAGCACCACTTTTCAATATGGGCGTAAATTTTAAGGTTTTTTTTTTCAACTTTATAGGGATTTAAGGTCACAGTGAAAAAATGTTGTAATTTTAACCCTGGAAAAAAGGTGATTATGGGAACACCACTTTTCGATTCAGGACTTGATTTTGGTGTTTTTGACTCCAAAAAATAGGTATTTTGGGCAAGAGTTCTTGTTTTCAAGTCATAATTCTTGTCAATTCAGTAATTGTGTTCCCATGAAATCTTTTGGGGTGTATCGCAACAAGTGGTCCCATGTTTGTTTGACTCGATAAGGGACAAATTATTATATTGATAGACGTGAAAACATCCATTTAGTTTTTGTTACATATATAGGGGGAGATATTCATGGAAGAGAGTAGGATCAATCACCACTTTCATTTTCTTTGGGTGTTTTTTGACATACCTTTTTTTATTCTTCTTATGAGAACCCAATGGCTTCGTTGCAAGTAATGTGGGAGATGATAGGAGGTGATCATGGATTGAAGAGGTTGAAAGTAGAGGGAAACATGTGATAGATACATTGAAGATGACTTTCAATAAATCACTATTCAACCATTAGTTTGGAAAGGTGACGAGTACAGTACTAGAGAGGAGCCACTAAAGGGAGGGAGATCAACATGATCATTGGATTTGGTTGGATAGATCGGGTTATGATTAGAGGGAAAATGATAGGAGGACAAACCTACATATTGATGAAAGAGAAGGGTATAAAAGGAGGTGAGAGATCTATAATCGTATGTTGGTGGGGGGATAGATATCATAACAATTTGTGGGGTGATCAATTCAATTATGAAAGTACCCAAGTTGGAATTCACTAATAGAATGTTAGAGTGAAGGAATTTGTCTATATTTATAGATCCACAAGGAAGAGAGAGGTAATTGCTTAAAAAATAAACCCTCAATGAGACATCATGATTGGAGCTCCCCTCCTCCACACACACACACACACACACACACACACACACATTTAGAAAATCCTTATAGACCTACATGATGCTTGCCCACATTTAAATGAAAAGAACATTTAATAAATTCAAATACATTAAAAAGATTAAAAACAATTAGAATTTGTTTTAAAAAAAAATTAAAATGTATAGTTTAAGTAAATAAATAAATACAAATTTGAAAAAATAAATTAAAAAATTTATTTAAAAAATTACAAAAAGGAAAGATGTTGGGGGGTGATTGTGGGAAATTCCCCCCAAAACATCACACCTTCACCCGCTACCCCTCCCCTCCCTCTTTTCACTACTGCAGGATGACTACGAGAGGAGGGAATGGGGTAGGGGAGGGGTCAAATATGTTGGGGGAGTGATTTTGGGAATCATCCCCTCCAAACCCCTCCCCTCCTATGCTCATAGTCATCCCCTCCCTTCTCTTATTTTTATAGCCTAGTTGTGGGAAGAGGGAAAAGTGGAGGGGAGGTGTCCTCTTCCCCTACCCACTCCCTCCTCCCGTAACATGGCTATAAAAATGGGTCTTAACCCTCCCTACTCCCTCCTCTCACAACCTACCTATAATGATGGGTTTACAACTCACTACTACAAGTTGATCACATGATGAGGGAATGGGGAAGGGAGGGGTATGAGTGGGGCTAGTGGGAGAGGTAGGGGGTAAGGGGGACGTTGGGGAGAATCACCCCATCATAACTTTTTAATTTTTTAAAATAAACATTTTAGTTATTATTATTATTTTCATATATACGTGTGTTTTTTAAAGGTTATGATTTTTTTTATTAATTTTTAGATTTTGTATTATATTTTATTTTCTTTAAATTGTTTTTTTAATAATTTATTTTATTTTAAATTTTGAATTTTTAA
>JASDQU010010698.1:88033-104065 GCA_032191745.1 Picea mariana
AGGATTTCCTGCGACTAATTTAATTTTTCCTACTTTTCAATGAACAAAGCTATTTTCCCAAATTCCTTCTTTTCACGTTGTGGTTTGTTTCTTCTTAGTTCTATTTCTTTCATGCAATTTATGTTCTAATAATGTTGTTATCATATGTAGAAAAGTTAATAGGATTTCCTGCGACTAATTTAATTTTTCCTACTTTTCAATGAACAAAGCTATTTTCCCAAATTCCTTCTTTTCACGTTGTGGTTTGTTTCTTCTTAGTTCTATTTCTTTCATGCAATTTATGTTCTAATAATGTTGTTATCATATGTAGAAAAGTTAATAGGAACATAATGCATTTGCATAAATTAGTGTTAATTTATAAAGCATAATTAATCATATTTTTGTTTCCATAAAGGTCATCTTTATATTGTCAAATTTTCGGATGAAAAACCAGATCTCTCGCTAGGTAAAAGAGTCAATATAAGAAGAGGACAAACTGAGAATAAATAAACAAATAACATAGAACCATTAAAAACCACTAATGTTGGCTACACGAAAACATTAACCTAAATAAAATTATCATCCAAAGTAGGCTACAAGATAAACAAATTAAAATTTTGACCTATATAAAAGCTAAAAATTAATCAACCTAAATAATAAAAACTTAACAAAAACTTAACAAATAAAAAATAAAGATTAAAATTAATACTAATAATTAATATAGTTAATCAACCTAAATAATAAAAACCTTATGAATAAAAATAATTAAAAAAAGAGTAAAATCGATAATGAAGAATAATTTATTAGATATCATTTTTTGGGATTAACTACGTAGAGTAAGTCATTAATTTATGACCCATATCTATGAATATTAGTCACAACTGACCAATAATTGTCATGATTTGAGTAGTTCACTTAGCACTCATTGCATCGGGTGATGGTCACAGGGGTGAAGAAGTGGGATTGAAACCAATGAAATGAATCACATAGCATCAATCATCACTTTCGGGGCTTGCACCCAGTAACCAGGACTTCCTGGGTGGTCACCAATCCCAAGACGCCTCTAGCTCAAGTGCGCTTAACTGTAGAGTTTTCCCCACTTCTTCACCCCTGTGAGCATCACCCGATGAAATGAGTTCTAAGTGGACTATTCAAATTATGAGAATTATTGGTCAGTTGCGACTAATACTCATCGATACGGGTCATAGATAATGACTTATTCTACGCAGTTAATCCCAAAAAATGATATATAATATGTTGCACTGCAAAAGCCCCTCCATACTTAAATATTAATATAGTTAATGAATATAAATAATAAAAGCCAAAGAAAAAAAAATAATAAAAAAAACCATAAAACATAATTAATCTTATTTTTGTTTCCATAAAGATCATCTTTATATTGTCAAGTTTTCGGATGAAAAACCATATCTCTCACTGGGAAAAAGAGTCAATATAAGAAGAGGACAAACTGAGAATAAATAAACAAATAACATAGAACCCTTAAAAACCACTAATGTTGGCTACACAAAAATTAACCTAAATAAAATTAATCATCCAAAGTAGGCTACAAGATAAACGAATTAAAATTTTAACCTATATAAAAGCTAAAAACGAATCAACCTAAATAATAAAAACTTAACAAAGAAAAAAAAATTAAAATTAATATAGTTAATCAACATAAATAATAAAAACCGAATGAAGAAAAACAATAAAAAAAGAGTAGAAGCAATAATGAAGATTAATATAGTTAATGAATCTAAATAATAAAAGCCAAAAGCAAGAAAAAATAATAAAAAAAAAAGATTAAAATTAATAAGGAAGATTAATATAGTTAATATAGGCAAGGCAATTCAATTCCACTACTACATATTGAAAAAATTGCAACGACCACTTGCGACGAAAGTACTATTTCGTCGCAACATGCAAGAGAAAAAGTTCGTTTTTTCTAAATCCACCCTTATTTGTCGCTATCTCGACGCATGTACTTTGACTAAATTAATATGGTCAATGTTCATCGCAATAGCGACGCATCTAGTTTGTTAAAATTAATATGGTCAACGTTCACCACAAGAGCGACAACTGACCTAACGTTAAAATTGACCGTTAAAAATGACAAATAAATAGGTAAAAAAAAGAAATATTTTTAGGTCACAATCGTCGCAATTGCGACGATCATGACCTAAAATTGGACTATAAATATTTGACGATTTAAAGATGTTATGACAATCTTGATATAACAAAGACGGTTCCGAAAGAGTGTTTTTGTGCGGAAGAATGTCGCAGAATGTTGTTAGAGGTGGGGAAAAAGTAAAGCGGGTGAAAAGGGTGATGGTAGATGTTATTTCCCTTCTAAAAAATGTTGCCTCAGATGTCCCGTAAGAATTTTAATAGCAACAACTACAAAACATTGTAGGAAATATGGACACATTGATGGGGGATTGAATGAATACCGTCCCATGGTAATTAGCTATATATTCATTATCTTTTTTTATTTTGTCAATTTTATATAAAATTATATATATGTATATATATTGTTTGAATGTTTGTTATAGTATACACTAATTTTGCATGATTGTTTGTAATTATAAAGTTAGAGTTTCTCTCTAACTTTCCGCAGAATATTGCACCAAGTATTAGTAGAATTGATGTTGTACAAGTTGAGGAACATCATCATAACCAAGAAAATGAGGATCTCATGGAAGAAGATGATGTGACAAATCAAGTTAATGATCCCATGGAAGAAGATGATGGGACAAATCAAATGATCCAATATTTTTTTTCGTAGCCGGATGAGGATGGGGAAAATGCTGGTATTTATGATGAATCTCTATTAGAAAAGACAAATACACAAATTTATGAAGGATCAAGAGAAAATATTCTCTCCGCTACATTGCTGCTAGTGAACTTAAAGGTTATGAATATTTTTTCAAACACTTGTATGACATAGATACTAAGGTATGTAATATGTTTCATCTCATATTATACATAAATGTTGATTTTTTTCTATTTGTTTTTAGTGTTAATTAATGTGTAAAATAAGAATGTAATTTTTACAATTAATATTCTTACATTAACTAGTTATTTGTTATGTTGTAGATTGTTAGGTGAATTTTTGTTACCATCGTCAAATATTTTACCTCGCACATATCGAGGTTTGCATGCCATTATGAAAGACATTGGAATGGATTATCAAACTATAGATGCATGTCCTAATGACCATATTATATATTATGGACAACATGCTTCAAAAACAGAATGTCCACAATGTCTCATCAGTAGATATCGAATCAATCAAGTAACAAAAAGGGTGCCTCGAAAGGTTCTTCGTCATATTCCCATAATTCCACGTTTGAAACGATTTTTCAGGTGTGAAAGCATAACACAATTTATGGATTACCATGCACATAACAGAAGTGGAGATGGTGTTCTTCGAATGCCTGCCGATGGCTCTGCATTTAAGGAAATTGAGGAAAAATGGGCATATTTCAAAGATGAACCTCGTAATGTTAGGCTTTCATTGGCAGTTGACAGTGTTAATCCATTCAGAGAGCTTAGGTATATTTACTCAGTGTGGCCTATTTTTTTTATCAACAATAACATTCCTCCTTGGATGTCAATAAAGAGGGAGCACATAATGTTGACAATGATTGTTCTAGGTATTTGTTTACATTAATTTTTTGAATTTAACATTTTCATTTGTTTCAATTTTTGCATAATATCTTTTGTTTATTGATTTAATTATATATATTACATGATATCATTGCTATAGTAATTATGTGTAATTTCAAAAAATTAGGTAAGTACCAGGTTAAAGATATGGATGTATATATCGAGCCTCTTATCGATGAGCTACTAAAGTTATGGGTTGGCATCACAATGTATGACATATGTAAACCAATCGGGGAGAAGAAATTTAATTTCCGTGGAATAGTTTTATGGACAATTCATGATGCCCCTGGACTAACACATTTTTTTGGTATGTAGCATTCTAATATTTCTCTTTAATACTATACAATATTTTAATGTTATCATGGTGCATGTTTAATTTTTAAATAATCTCATCGTATAATTGACATTAATCCATTTATTGCAGGTATTCAAACAAAAGGTAAATTTGCATGTCTATTTTGTGGCCCTAAGATGAAGTATCACCATTTAATTTTTTTTAGGAAAGATGGTGTTTGATGAGTATAGGCACTTTCTTCCTAAGAACCATAGGTATTGTACTATTGAAAAACATCTTTTCAATGGGAAAGGTGAGACTGGTTTAAAACCACGAAGAATGACACCTCACCTATGGAGGTTGGAATATAATAGAAATCGTCAAGGTACTCAATTTCATAATGTATCATAGATCATGTAATGTTTTGAATGTTTATTTTAATCATTGAATTTATTTTACCGTGTTTGATAATTATTTTTGTGATTTATTTTATGCTTCATGAAGGCCACAATCATCATGAAGGTATTAATAATGGGCTTCCACGAGGAATGGAATATTATCCCACTCAATTCATGAGGTTGACCTACTATGAGGAGCTAAAAATAGCTCATTTGTTTGATACAGTGCATATCGGGAAGAATGTGACTGAAACATTATGGAAAATCATAGATGGTAGGAGGGACAAAGAAAAAATTATCAAAATTTGTACTGACATTTAGGAAGCCAATCATGCAATTCAAATTGTGATTTGATATTCAAATAGATCAAATGGAGTACTAGACCGAAATAACCTTCCATGGTTATTAACAAAGTAACACAACAATGATGTAAAAGAGGTCATTCAAAGAATTAAATTCCCATGGGTTTTGCTTCAAACATAAAGAATATATTAACGCAGAAAGGTGAATTTGGTGGGGTAAAAACACATGATTGACATACCTTCATTAAGGTAATAATTTTGGTATACATATTTATATATATTGGCCTTATAGATATTTTATTTTATTTATTTTTTTATTTTTTCTTGTCTACTTTGGTCAAAACAAATAACGATTCATTTTGTTGTTACAGTATGTTCTACTGCTATCTCTCCCAAACAACTTTGACAACAACGTCAAACAAGTTATATATGATATTGGAAAATACATGAGGTAAGACGTAGTTGTGATTTATATGCTAAATGTTCTTTCAAATTATTTTTGTACTTAATGACACGTGTTTTAATTGTAATGTAATATATTATATTGTGTTATGTTGAAACATGCGATTTTCTTGTGTCATGATCTCATGTAGATGGTTGTCATTGAAAAAAATCCATGAAGATGATATAAAGTATTGGAAGAGAGAAATTCCTCGTCTAATGTGTGAAATGCAAAAGTATATACCTCCTACATTTTTCAATGCATAAGAACACTACCTCATACACCAAGTTGAGGAGATTGAAATTTGTGGACCTATTCACACAAGGTCAATGTGGATGGTGGAGAGACACTTGAAATCATTGAAGGTGTTGGTTAGACGAAGAGCACGTCCTGAGGGTTCTATGGTGGAGGGATATATGATATATCAATCCATGGTGTATATTAGTCAGTATCTTCCTAAATTAGCAGCACCAACTATGCATGCAATGAATTGCATTTGGGATGTGAACTCCATAAAAAAAATTGAAGATCAGGAGCATCTATTGGGGAAAGGTAGAATGAAAAAAATGAGAGGTAATATATTAATAATTGTGAAAATTTATATTAATAATACATATAAAGTTTTATTTTTTGTGTATATGATCATACTCATTAATATATTAATATAATTTATGTCATAAATTATAAATATTTATAATTACTTGCATATTGTACGTTATAACTAATATTTAATATTGGTGAATTATGTTTTTTTGATTCAGTTTCTGAAGAGTGGGATGCACTTCATTTATACATTGCAAATAATCTTGACTGGATGAATGTATGGATTGAAAGATGTAAACAACATAATGGAGGTAGGTTATCATGGCAACGACTGTTTGAATTGGTTAGAGAAGCTCGTCGTAACAGAGATGCCAATGTTACGCAAAGGGAAATTGATCTAGCATATGGTTTGAAAGATGGAAAACTAAGAAAATTCACCCATTTTATTCAATTATTTTATATTATATTAATGTGACTATGTGTGTACTCTATTTTTCAGATACTTTCGAAGTTATATAAATATATGTTAATTTATTAATTGACAATGCATCTTTTACATATCTTACATATTGCAGTTGAAACACCACAAGGCTATGTGGTTCAATGGTTTTAAATTTCGCATCAAACNATTAATGTGAATATGTGTGTACTCTATTTTTCAGATACTTTCGAAGTTATATAAATATATGTTAATTTATTAATTGACAATGCATCTTTTACATATCTTACATATTGCAGTTGAAACACCACAAGGCTATGTGGTTCAATGGTTTTAAATTTCGCATCAAACAATTGGATGAAACCAAGAAAGATTCTGATAGTGGGATAGCTGCAGTATTCCAGGTTACTAATGTTTCCTCTAGGAGTGACAGACATCCCCGAGAATCTGAAAATAGATACTATGGGTATATAAACGATATACTTGAGTGTGACTTTAATTCCTTCAAATTAGTTTTGTTCGATGTCAAATGGTATAGGTTACGAATGCATGAATGTGATGAGGAAAGAACTTTTATTCAACATGCCAACATATTTCCAATGATTCAAACAATGGTGTTTGAAAGAGGACATGCTCGCTATGTTTTTCCAAGCCAATGTGAACAGGTCTTTTACTCAAATGTTCTAGGTGAAAGGGATTGGCCATTTGTTGTTAGATATGATCCAAGAGGAAGGCCAATTAAGTATACTCATTTACAGGAAGAAGATGATATTGAAGATCAAGAAGATGATTCGACAGATCAGACAGAGCCATAAGATCATGGAGGGTCGACAGATGAAGAAGACGAATAAGATCATGATCTAGGCATAGGAGACAATATTGCAATTCTTGATGATGATGTCGATGAAAATATGATCGAAAATGACATTGATGATGATGATGATATCATCAATCCTTTGAACATTGTTTCAAAACCGAATGATGATACATATGTCGAGTTCGATGAAGAAGATCAAGATAGAGAATAAAGATGATTACACATATGTTGAGGTTGGATTAGGTACGTGACTATATAAAATTTTAACTTGTATCAATTATTCTCTTAAAATAATTTACTTTTAATGTCATGGGTTAATTACATGTTTTTAAGTTTTATGCGATGTTTTTATATCCTAGGTTACATGTTGTTTAATTATTATTTGAAACCTGAAAGTAGTTGCCAATATACTAAAGTATGTGGTAGACTAAAAATATCATTTAGAAACACATAATTTCATGTACCTTCATTAATTTTTGTTTTTGTAGTTTCTATGCATGAATCTTAATAGGACGTTTCTTTCGATTATTTTCTATTTTATATATTGGGTTTTGGGGATCAATTGAGAGTGATGTGAGGGGGAGGGGAGGGGCCATATGAGCTTCCACCTTCACGTGGTTGGCCTTGTTCAGTAGAGGATAAATTATTCTTGAAACCAAGAGAAGCTCTTTCATTTTTATACCATCATGATCGTATAAGATTTCATCAATATTTTTACCTATTTGAATCTTCTTAGAATTGAGATTCGTTACATAGTCGTTGAAAAAGACAAAAGACTTATGTAGCAGATATTTTTCATATGTTCTAGTAGATATGTTAATGATTCCAAGTTTCATATTTATATTTGAATGAAGGTCCAATTAGCTTGCAAAGTATCAATTTGAGATTTCAAGTTGATAAACCAAATATGAAATGAATCCAAGAATCATTTGATATCATTGCAAGAGAGACAAATGCAAATAATCTTGCAACGAATTTGCTATACTATCAATGAAAAAAGTTCGTCGATAGTATAGCTAATTCACCGCAAGAATATTGTGTCTAATTTGAATGGTGTTACATGGTTTACAAGGAGAGTAGGGATTATATTATGGTGCAATGTAGTAGGGTCTATAAGAACAATCTCTATGCCAAACCTCAAAATGGATAGTACCATATCTTGTTCATAAGACAAATATTCTTGGTATGTTTCCTTTGTGGATATGGTGGCTCAAGCCCTCAGTACACATGATGTGTTACAATGAATTGTAACAATTTTACTATTGAATGACAGTGTTATGTCACCCATGGTTAAGGAAATAACTTAAGGTTCTTAGGTCCTATTTGAATCTTCTTATAATTGAGATTCGTTGCATAGTCGTTGAAAAAAGACAAAAGACTTATGTAGCGGATATTAATTTGGTCTTTGTGTGGGAAATTTTATGCCATTAGTATGTTTTGTATAAAAATAATGGATCCCGGGGACTACACCATGGTCAAGGAATGAGGAATGAGGAACAAGGAACGAGGAATGAAAATTGTACAAGGACTAGACACCGGCAACAGGGACCTGTGAATGGGGCCAACGTTGAAATTTTTTCAAACAATTTTTGTATGCACTGAAATTTGTCATGGATAGACTATTGGCATGCCTTAAATATATGGGAGGGTTTCTAGACTCAAATTTGAGTGACACACCCACCATCATCAATTCATCATGGAAACCATAAACCCTATTTTTCATATGTTCTAGTAGATATGTTAAAGATTCCAAGTTTCATATTTGTATTTGATTGAAGGTCGAACTAGCTTGAAAAGTATCAATTTGAGATTTCAAGTTGATAAACCAAATATTAAATTAATCCAAGAATCATTTGATATAGTCACAAGAGAGACGAATGTAAATAATCTTGCGACGAATTTTCTATACTATCGACGGAAAAAGTTCGTCGATAGTATAGCTAATTCGTCGCAAGAATATTGTGTCTAATTTGAATGGTGTTACATGGTTTGAAAGGAGTGTAGGGATTATATTATGGTGCAATGTAGTTTATTCTATAAGAATAATCTCTATGCCAAACCTCAAAATGGATAGTACCATATCTTGTTCTTAAGACAAATATTCTTGGTATGTTTCCTTTGTGGATATGGTGGCTCAAGCCCTCAATACACATGATGCCTTACAATGAAATGTAACAATTTTACTATTGAATGATAGTGTTATTTCACCCATGGTTAAGGAAAGAACTTAATGTTCTTAGGTCCTATTTTAATATTCTTAGAATTGATATTCGTTACATAGTCGTTGAAAAAAGACAAAAGACTTATGTAGCAGATATAAATTTGGTCTTTATGTGGGACATTTTATGCCATTAGTATGTTTTGTACAAAAATAATGGATCTTGGGGACTACACCATGGTCAAGGAACAAGGATAAAGTAACGAAGAAATAGGAACAAGGAACAAGGAACAAGGAACGGAAATTGTACGAGGACTAGACATCGACAACAGGGACCTGCGAATGGGGCCAACATTGAAATTTTTTCAAATAGTTTCTGTATGCATTGAAATTTGTCATGGATAGACTATTGGAATGCCTTAATGATATGGGAGGGTTTCTGGACTCAAATTTGAGTGACACACCCACTTTATTCCTTCATCAATTCATCATGTAAACCATAAACCCTAATTTTCTTTCAAAGTACCCAGTTTGGTTGACGCAAGTTTTAGGCTTTCGTCAGTCTTTCTTCATTTTTATTTCAGGTTCTACATTAATGTATATATAATGTATCTGCATCATAGTTGTGATGAAAAATCCCTCTATTTTGTTGATTTCTTAATCAACACCATCAAGATACTATAGGCGGACAACAATGACATGTGAATGGGGCCAAGGTTGAAATGTTTTCAAATTGTTTCTGTATGCATTGAAATTTGACCTGGATAGACTATTGGCATGCCTTAATGATATGGGAGGGTTTTGGGACTCAAATTTGAGTGATACACCCACTTTATTCCATCATCAACTCATCATGGAAACCATAAAACCTATTTTTCATATGTTCTAGTAGATATGTTAATGATTCCAAGTTTCATATTTGAATTTGACTGAAGGTCCAGCTAGCTTGCAAAGTATCAATTTGAGATTTCAAGTTGATAAACCAAATATGAAATGAATCCAAGCATCATTTGATATCATCTCAAGAGAGACAAATGTAAATAATCTTGCGACAAATTTGCTATAAGCAATTATATTTAGGAGTTATAGGTTAGAGATGTTATGAGTTAGAGTAGTTAGGGATGAAGTATTATAAGTCTTATAGATGTTAGTGGTTCAACATTATAAGGGGCCATGGTATTAGGAGGTATAAAGGTTATAAATGTTAGGAGTTAATATTAAGGGTTGTATAACTTAGTTGTTAAGAATGTTTTTTTAGGTATTATAAGAAATATGGTTTTCATGAGTTATAATGTTTTAAGTGTTAAATATTATAAAGTATAAGAATTGAGGGTGTGAAGTTATGGGTGTGAGGATTATATGAGTTATAAGGTTTAATGGTTATAGTTGTCAAAGGTTATATGGATTATAGTTTATATAGATTATATGGGTTAGAGGCTCTAGATGTTAACATGTAGGGGTTAAAAGAATTAAGGGTTGGGATTTATTGGATTAGGGGTTATATGGATTAGAAGTTACAAGGATTATATGGGTTATATGGGTTATATGAGTTAGATGCTATAGATGTTAACAGGTAGGGATTAAAAGAATTAAGAGAATTAAGGGTTAGGATTTATTGAGGATTATATGGGTTATATGGGTTAGATGCTATAGATGTTAACATGTAGGGGTTAAAAGAATTAATAGAATTAAGGGTTATGATTTATAGATTTTAACATGGTTAAAATAATTAAGAGAATTAATGGTTAAGATTTATTGGATTAGGGGTTATAGAGATTAACAGGTAGGGCTTAAAAGAATTAAGGGTTAGGATTTATTGGATGAGTGGTTAAGGGAAGAGGTGTTATGGGATAACTTGTATAAAGGTTATACAAGTTTTAAGGGTTGGGTGTTAGATAGTGTTAAGGATAGATGAGTTAGGTGTTGAAGGGAAATGATTTTAGGCGTTACAAGGGTTAATGATTATAGGGTTAACATGTAGGGGTTAAAAGAATTAAGGGTTAGGATTTATTGGATTAGGGGTTATAGGGAAGAGGTGATATGTGATATATGGTATGAAGGTTATAAAAAATTTAAGGGTTGGGTGTTATATATTGTTAAGGATATATGCATTAGGTGTTATGTTAGGGGTTATGAGTGATAATTATATATTAGGTGCTATGGTTAGGGATTATAGGTGGTAAGTTTATAATAGGGATTATAGGTGGTAAGGTTATAATAGGGATTATAGGGATTAAGATATATCATGGAATGTAGAACACACCACATCAACTGATGGGTGTCTTTGGGACTTGTTAGTGTCCTATAATGATAGGAGATCTAATGTTTCAAGTATTATTTGTGGGTCTCATGATGAAGTTCCTGGATTGCTGGTCTGTTATCTCTTGAAATAAATTTTCCAATTTATGGTCATTAGGTGATAGGATGGTCAATATATGAAAGATTTCTTATTATTTTTGAGTTAAGTGTCTTTAAGATGAGTTTTAGACTTGTCTTTTCAAGAAGTGATGAGTCTGTACTTGAATTGGAAAAGCTCCAAATTTTCACTTTCGACAGCTAAGGGCCATTTTTCAAAGCATTCTAGTGTTTCCGAAAGCTGTCACTTTCGGTAGCTAAAACAACATGTATGAGGCACTCTAAGTTGCCAAAAGCACATATTTTTTCCAATGGTTAGCTTGTCCCATTGGACTCTCAAACCGTCAGTAGTACACACACTATCATCATCGCAAGTGTTGCCAAAATTGACTTGAATTGGATCATGATATGATCTGGACAAATGATGTATGTCTGATATATTTATTTGGTGAGATATATTAAACCCTAATATAATAGATCTGAGTTCTCTGCTGCTAACTAAGATCACTATAAACTCACTTCATTCATTTTTTACCTAATCTATTCGTGGTTATCTATCATGATCGAATGATGCAATCATCATTATGATTCGAGTTTCATTCTTTATTAAGGGTTTATTCCAAAAGATTGTCATTCAAATATTTTCCCCATATCACGCATTCTTCCTCTGCTCGAGCTTCAATTTTCCCTCTATCAGTGCCACTGTGTCTCCCTAAGCCCGATTTTATTGTATTTTAGGTTTTGACAATTGCTTTTGTCGATGAAGAAGGGAGGGGCTCTGCTCAGGAAAGAGATTAATGATATAACATATCTAGAATCTCACCCTAATATTTTTCAAATGTTCAGAGATGTTGGTTTCTACATGTACTGTGAAAAACTACAAGGTTTTCACCAAGGAGTGGCTGAGGAATTTTCCTTAACCTTTGATGGAGACAAGGCCAAAGTGGGAACAATTGAGTTACAGGTTAATGAAGCCATTGTTGCAGAAACAACATAGATACCTAGGACTGGTGAAAGATGGTTTAAAAAAAACATTACTAAAGACATCGAGTTCATGTCTTATCTCAAGCCTGAACAAAAATTACAGAGTGCTAACAGGACTGTTTCCCTTAAAGGGGAAACACACACTATAGTAAAGAGAGGGTGTATTTCCCTTGTCACGTTGCAACCTTACAAATAAGTGTTGATTATTTCATTATAGGATTCATCCACCAATAGGTGGTTTATGGATTTCTCCTATTTTTTTGTACATTGGCAATTGTATGACCAACATCCTTGGGTGTTCTTTAATTGGGAGGAAAAGTGACCAAGAGTGCATATTTACCAATAGCTATGTGTACCAATTGTACAAGGTTTGGCTTGCCCAAAGAAGTCGACTACTCATGATGATTTGGAGACAGGTCCATATTGTGATTTATTGCTTCCATTGTATTTAACTTCTATTGTGTATTTAAGGTAACATTGGTTATTCTATTTAAAGAGGAAAATCATGATTAAATTTGTTATTTCTTAGATAGAACAATTATAAAAAATCATCGTAATAGACCCATGATAGTAGGTTGCCTCACACTAAACAACCCAAGAAAACCTATTGTTGTGGGCCTATTATGATGAAATTCCACAATTATTTATTCTTTAAAACAACACACTATTTAACTACAATTATCTTTTCAAATGATAATAATGAAAAATGTTAGATATATATTATAACCTTAACAACAAACAAATAAATAAATTAGTGCACTGAACTATATTTAATCACCTTGAGAAGTCCACCTCCTAGTGCAATTTAGGCCTTCTATAGATAATATAGCTAGTGGTTTAGGAATATACACTTGCATGTGATTTTCCTCCCAACTAATGTATGAATAGTGGTATTGAAAAACCCCTTAGAACTAGGATATCAAGATCAAGACCAAAAACTACATAGTTCCTCATAACCCTCAACAAAAAATAGACCAATGTCAAACAACATAAGTGTAAGACATGGACCTCCTATTGGGGGATGAAGCCTCTAGTGAAACAATTAACCCTTCTCCATAGGGTTTCAATGTGACAAGGGAAAGATACTCTCCCTCAACTATGGTGTACACACAACTTGTAGGATTATGGTACTTCCACACCAATCATGAATAGGATGAACACATCTCATAGGATTTGGTTTATCCAAGCTCTATCTACCCATCAATGGAAATGTAAAGTCTCTCTCTCTCCCATTCCAAGGGTCACTAATCTCGAGGAAAAATTCCACACAATGCAAATCCTAACAATAATATAACACAATTACTCCCTTTCACACACAAGGGCCAACCCCTCAAAAGATCAATACTAAATGGAAGCTATCACCTTCCTTAAATAGGTTAGAGATAGTTAAGCTTAGGTCTCATGATAGGAACTCCCAATGTGACATGACTGGCCCCTTGGGGCTGGAAACTCTAAAAATGTTTAATATCATACCCAAGGATATCCTAAGGTCACAGACAAAGGTATTGAGAAAAATATCCGATTTTTGGAAGAGTGCATCATCTCCAACAACCAATAATTAACCATTCAAGTTTCTCCTCACATATAACAAATGCCAATGAAGGTCTCAAGAACTGAATAACTCAATAACAATTCAACACTTGCAATGTAATATGTCAAATAACACAATGAACTCAATGATCAGAATTGAGTGTAATATAATTAATGTACAACACATTCTAATAATAAGTGAGCATAAGATAACCGTGTGTGACACATCCTAGTCATATGTGAGCATAACATAACCATGTGGAACACATCCAAATCATAAGTGATCATAAGATAACCATGTGTGACAAATCCTAATCATAAGTGAGCATAAGATAACCATGTGGGACACATCACATGAACATCGATATATCAAGCAAAAAGTTGGGAATGTATCTAGATAGTGTTAGCTCAAAAATTACCATAACTATCAAAATAGTAAATGCTAAGTCAAAATGTGGGGCTTACAATCCCTCCCTTGAAAGAGTGATGTCCTTGGAGATAAGTTGCCATATAGAAAATCTATCAAGGAATTTCACCTAGGTGTCAAGCAAACAACATTCTCAAAAGAGTTTCCTACTAAACCTCAACTATTCAAGTAGAAAAAGTGACATAATATTAATTCATACATTTTCTTGGTGACAGAAGTGTGAGGGATTAAGGGTGGTGGGTTAGGTTTTATGGAAACATGTGTTATAGGGGTAAGGGGTTTTAAGGTTTAAGAGTTATAAGTCTTATTGCTTAGTGTATTGGTGTTATTGGGGTTATAATATGAGGATTAGGTGTAAGGATTTATATGGTTATGTTTTAGGGGTTATAATAAATATGTGTTAAGGTTAAGGAGTTATATTGGTGAGGGGTTAGAGGTTATAATTTACTGGTGTTAGGAATTAAGAGTTACAATTTATATGAGTTATTTGTAGGATAAATTAAGGTGATAACCATGAAACTTAAGGTTATATATGTAATTAGGTTATAGGGGCTTTAAAGTTTATAATGCTCAATGGTTAAGGTTTATATTAATTCTAGGTTATAAAGGTTAAGTGTTAGGGGTGATGGGTGTAATAAAGTTAAGGGGTTAGAATTAAGAGTTATAATTTATATGAGTTCTTGAGTTACTGATTAAGTTCTTGATTAAGTTACCAGGATCTTTCGATCAAAACCTAGAAAGACTCCTGGAGTGATAACATAACCAATTGTTGGATAAATTTTGGATCACAACAGATCACGACAGGATCCTATTCCTCTTTCCTGACAACAAATCTCCTGCGATCTGGTACAACAAATCTTTTGCGATATGGCTAGAATATGACCACCAGAGAAGACAACGAATGATTCCTGAAAATAGTTTTTAGGGTCTATTGGAAGTAAAAATAGTGATATGCACCCTCCCTTAAGCTCTGACAGTCAGAATATGTGACAATTTGCAAGAAATTCCTTACGAACGGTGGCAACAATTCAATAATAAAATCCGTAGAGGCAACTTGCTCTCTCGTGCAACTCTGGCGAACATCAAATTCTTCAGCATCTTAACAGTAACAATGATCCTTCAATGTAGTGCACCCCCTTCAAAACTCTTCAGCAGCTTGAAGATGCGACCTCCTCCACGCATAGCGAATTAGAGTTTGACGGACGACTTCTCCACACAGTAGATTGACAGATGACTCCTGGTGAGATAGACATATGGCTCCTCCACGCAGCAACTCAACAATCGCTAACCTACTTTGATTATTATGAGAGTGTTTGGTCACTTTGCACACAAACCTATTACTAATAAGTGGTAAAAAACATAAATTTGGGTGTTAACCCATAATGTTTTCAATCTGCCTTCTAGGTCGCACTAACCATTGTCATTGACCATCTCATACAAAAGGATGTCAATATCAACAAGATAAACAAAATCCTTGTTCAAATTTAGCTCTAATAACAAGATAAACACCAAATTGTTGTATGAGACCCCCTTTTTTGTGGGACAAGGGATCCCCTCCACCCAGTGATTTGACTCGTAAAGTCTATGTCGGAGGTATACATACCCTACCCCCCTCTAGATTTAAACTTGTGACCTCTTAGGAGAAAACACATGTTCTTAAACATTATACCCACTAATATATATATATATATATATATATATATATATATATAAAA
>JASDQU010010698.1:119926-131114 GCA_032191745.1 Picea mariana
CCCAATGTTAACTAGATTTTCCTATGCTTCTACCAAAATTATAGAACCTAGACTTAGCAAAATTACAAAGATTCCTATCAAACCTAGTGGATATTCATGTTGACCTTCTTATAGAGTTAGTTGAATTTCATGGACTCCCATATAATTTGATCCCAATGATGTCGATCCCAATAACATTTTTTATTCATGGTGTTTTCCCCCTTGTTTCTATTTGCATTGGGATTTTGGTGACCATGACATATTTGTATTGAAAAAATTTCACTTTATTCTACATTGAACCTATATTACTATTTTGAAGAAATACCATAATTGTTTTGAATTATGTCAAAATTGTAGTTGATTCATTCATATTTATAGTTAAGCCTTTTGTTTATATATTTTCATTGGTATCAAATCCTATGTGCCCATATGTGTATGGATTTATCTCTATACAAATTAAATCCCATATCTAGTATACTTTGACAAAAGAAAGTGGTTCTTTTTATTTTTGTGAGAGAAGTAGTTTAGGGAATGAATTTTATAGTTATTTCCTTATACTTATAGGTTTTGTTTGGTATGAAATCTTATATGGCTAGAAGCGTATTGGTTTATGTCGATAAAAGTTAAAAAAAGAAGAAAAACAACGTATGTCTACTTTGAAAAAAACAACATACTTCTTTTTATTTGTGTGATATAAGTATTTTAGTAGATCACCATATAGTTATTGCCTTGTAATTACTTGAAAGTGAAGATGTAAATCTCTTGTAGAAAACCCATGTTATTGTAGCATGGTTGGATATTCTCATAAATAAACATGTTAGAATACAACTATACGTAAATAAAATATATAACTTCATTATAGTAGGTGTACAATTAGATTATGAAATGTTAGAGATAATTTCAAGAGATATTCGTCATAGATAAACTTTTAGTATCGAAAGAGGGATATGTATATAATTAATGTCATTGTTTTCTATTGATAGTTATTAATATGGTAATGATAATATGCAATTGCCACCTAAAATTATGAAATCCTTGTGTAGCAAATATTGTACAAAATATGTTGTTCCAAAACTATGTTCCACTCAACGATATCATTATTCTTTAGCACACATACATTCATGGTAACTTATAGCTAACATAACTTGTCAATTGTGATTTTTATTCTAGAATGGTGGTTTCCTTAGATCATTATTGTAATTACATGATAAACTCTTGAACAAAGAAATGATAAACAAGAAACCAAAAACCTCATGGTTAAGTCCAAGCTACCACCAAGTTAAAGCCCTAAAGTGTAGTCAATGCAGTGAGAAATAGGAAAGCTCCATGTTAATGCTACTTGCTACCAATTTTATGGAATCAACTTAATCAACATATTGAATGCATATGGAAATATGGTTTCTTTGGAGGATTATCATAGCTCTTTGTTGAGAGAAGTAGTTTAGTGAACATTCATTACATTTATTTCCCTTTGGTACTGGAGGATGAATATTTTAGGATCTTATAGAAAATGCATGTTAATGTAGCATTCATGAATTGTACATTTATTTCCCTTTGGTACTTGAGCATGAAATATTTTAGGATCTTATAGAAAATGCATGTTAATGTAGCATTCACGAATTGTCTTGTAAAACATTATGTTAGTACTAAATACACTTATGCACATAGATATACATAAAGAGAATATATACCTTCAATATTGAGAGCATACAATTAGCTTACCAAATGTTGTTCCTAGTGTCAATATAATTTTCCCATAGATTTTGAATACCAAAAAATGAGAAAATCAATAAAGGATGAAATTGCTTTCTATTAATGTTTAGGAACATAATAAAGGATGAAATCTATTTCTATTAATGTTTAGTAACATAATAAAGGATGAAATTGCTTTTTATTAATGTTTAGGAACATACAAAAAATAGTGTTCAATTCCCTCCTACAATTATGAAAACCTTTTGTAGTAAATCATGTACGCAATCTATTGTGTTAGAACTGTGTTCCTTGAAACATCATTATTTTTATGAACTCATACATTCATGCTTACCTATAGCTATAATATCACCTCAGTTTTCATTTATATTCTCCAAGGCTTGTTTTATTTTATTAGTCCCTGCCCTTTGGGTAGCAGGGACTTATAGTAATCGATTTTTCATGGTTGTATTAATATGGCACGGAAACCAAACAACTCAAGTAAAGTTTTAATAGTTTCATGCACATTTCCAAGTTTCTTTTCATTTTTAGGATAAAGTTTTAATTTGGAGGCCTTATTTGGCCTCTTCCCGAGGCACACTCTTACCATATATTAGCTTAAAAGCACTTTCAAGTGAATATTTGATCCCATAATGGATTAAAATGGATTAATGCTAACTTTCAAGTTAGCATTAATTCCCACAAGATTTCTCTAAAATAAAATTTTATTTATTTCGCCCCAATTTTTTTTTTAAAATAAATATTTTTTGTCACAATTTCAGCACACAACAAAAATCCTGCGACGAATTTTCTATATAAACCAAGAAAATTCGTCGTTGCAATTTCAACGACAATAAAAATTCTTGCGACAAATTTTCTATATAAATCAAGAAAAATTGTCATCGCAATTTTGACGACCATAATAATCCTGCGACGAATTTACTATATAAACCAAGAAAATTTGTCGTCGCAATTGAGACAGTAATAAAAAATCCTGCGACAAAATTGCTATATAAACCAAGAAAAGTTGTCATCGCAATTTCAACGACAATAAAAGATCTTGCGACGAATTTTCTATATAGACCACGAAAATTGTCGTCTCAATTGCGACGAATAGTTGGTTTCACTTAGTTTGCCTATATTGTCATATTGGCGACGGTATTTCTTTTTTTGTCACAATTGTGAGAAGTTCCCTACGGTTGTCGTGCTTGCGACGTTAATTCAAGTTCATTGAAATTTCCACGTTCCATGATACGATGTTTTAGAGACTCAATATTCGTCGCAATATCCACGACATAACGTCGAAATAGCCATCGCAAAATAACCCAAATTTGCTAGTGTTCTGACACATACTCTCTTTCCAAAAAAACCTTGACTTCTCCTATAGGCTGGTTTCATTTTGAGGAGTCTTAAACGAGATCTGTGATCAATGTAGATCGACTCTATATCTTCGAAAGTACTCCAATTTTTTTTTTTTTCCCTTTTGGACAATGAAGTACAATTTGAATATTTATAATTTGAACATGTATGCAGTTGTGCTAATTTTTTTATGGAATGAAGAACTGAAAGTATATATAAAGTAGCCAAAGATCAACATCAAGGATGTTAAAAGATATAATCTATACTTCTATATAGACCCCAATGTAATATAAATGTTCTCTTGATTCAATAATGAATAATCAACCCAAATAATAAAAACCTAAAGAAGAAAAAATAATATGCAAAAGAGGATTAAAATTAATAATGATAAGATAACCATTTTAATTGTATGCAACAATATAACCATTTTTGAATGTATAGATGCATTCAATACCTAAATAAATTCTAATCCACTTGGATTCTACAATATGAGCAGATATTTGCAATTATTGTTATTTTTGATTGGATTTTGGACAAAACTGTTAGAAAAATGTAGGGGAAAAAGGTTCAAAAGATGGAATGTTTAGATTAATCATTTTTTAATGTATGAAAATATGGTTCCATTGTTGAATGCATAAATCTATCCAATGTCTAAAAAACTTCTAATCCACTTGGAATGTGCAATTCCAACAACTGATATATGCAATTCCATCATTTGTTTTCAATTTCTGACAAGATTTTAAACAAAACCATTGAAAAACATAGCTGAATTTTTTAAAAAAGTCCGATGTTTAGACTGCCCGTGAAATTAAGGATCAAGGATTACATATTCCCCTCTTGGTAGCCAAGGTAATTCAACGAAAGACTCATTAGCATCCATGGAGGCTTACACACTTTCACCAAGCATTACTTTTTCTAGAACAAAAAAAATGAACTCATGGGCACTTGTGGTCCCCAACCGTCCACCTTTGTATTTTCTCAGAGGAGGTTCTTGAAATGTTTGATCCAGTGTTGGTTGAAGATGTATTAACACATGTTTTAGTTATATTATGGCTTTAAGAATAGAGGGGATTCCATAGTACAACATATTAGATATCATTTTCGGGATTAACTACATAGTGTAAGTCATTAATTTATGATCCATATCCATGAGTATTAGTCGCAACTGACCAATAATTCTCATGATTTGAATAGTCCACTTAGCACTCATTTCATCGGGTGATGCTCACAAGGGTGAAGAAATGGTGAAACCAATGAAATGAATCGCATAACATCAATCATCACTTAGCTTGCTACCCCATTTGCAAAACCTTAGCAGGTATTGTGCCTTATGAACTATCCAGTTAGAGATCCCTACACTCTTATTATTTAAGCATAGAGGGGCTTCCGCAGTGAAACATATTAGATATCATTTTCGGGATTAAGTGCGTAGTGTAAGTCATTAATCTATTACCCATATCCATGAGTATTAGTCGCAACTGACCAATAATTCTAATGATTTGAATAGTCCACTTAGCACTCATTGCATTGGGTGATGCTCACAAGGGTGAAGAAATGGGATTGAAACCAATGAAATGAATCGCATAGCATCAATCATCACTTCCAGGGCTTGCACTTGGTAACCAGGACTTCCCAGGTGGTCACCCATCCCAAGACGCCTCTGGCTCAAGCACGCTTAACTGTGGCATTTTCCCCATAATCAAGCCCATTTAGCTTGCTACCCCATTTGCAAAACCTTAGCAAGTATTGTGCCTTATGAACTATCTAGTTAGAGTTCCCTTCACTCTTATTATTTAAGCATAGAGGGGCTTCCGTAGTGAAACATATTAGATATCATTTTTGGGATTAACTGTGTAGTGTAATTCATTAATATATTACCCATATCCATGAGTATTAGTCGCAATTGACCAATAATTATCATGATTTGAATAGTCCACTTAGCACTCATTGCATCAAGTTATGCTCACAGGGGCGAAGAAATGGGATTGAAACCAACGAAATGAATCACATAGCGTCAATCATCACTTTCGGGGCTTGCACCCGGTAACCAGGACTTCCTAGGTGGTCACCCATCTCAAGACACCTCTGGCTCAAGCATGCTTAACTATGGATTTTTTCCCACAATCAAGCCCACTTAGCTTGCTACCCCATTTGAAAAATCTTAGAAAGTATTGTGCCTTATGAAATATCCATTTAGAGCTCCCTTCACTCTTATTATTTAAGCATAGAGGGGCTTCCGCAGTGCAACATATTAGATATCATTTTCGGGATTAATTGCGTAGTGTAAGTCATTAATCTATGACCCATATCCATGAGTATTAGTCGCAACTGACCAATAACTCTCATGATTTGAATAGTCCACTTAACACTCGTTACATTGGGTGATGCTCACAGGGGTGAAGAAATGGGATTGAAACCAATGAATTATGATTTTAATTAATGGATTTTGTAACTTTATATATTTATTTTTTTCTGTCATTTCCCAATCACCACATTGGTAGCAATTCACGTTGGTGTGCTACCTTTACCCATGTAACGATTTACCATCTTTCTTTATCCCATAAATCTATTTCTCAATATCTTATCAATATGTTTTCAAACTAATCAATTTTGGGACCATCCAATGTTTTTGGGACACCTTTCGACAAATCATTAAGGCCTAAGACATTCATTATTTCTAGTATAGATAGTTGTATAGGTTTACCCAAGAGATATTTAGGTAGTTACTTATGAGTCTATCAATGTATATGTATTAGAACCAATAAATATAATTTCTACACAAAAAACTAAGTCTTGAGCATAGATGTTCATTAGCACAAGCATGTACAAGTCGTTGCCATGTTGAGACCAACACCCATTCTCGCAAAGAGACAAAATCAATCCAACAGACTTCAAGTGGTTAATGAGAAATTTATTTAGAATAGGCAAGATGAGGGTGTGATGGTTGAATAATCAAACCAAATAGTTGGGTTGGAACCTTGGTTTGTAGAATAGATGAAACTTCCATCACCTAGAGAACATGGAGTCATGAGAAATATTGAATCCTTTGTGTTTGACATCAAGGGAAAATCCCTCAAAAGGATGAAGCATAAAATGAAACATGATGAGGGAACATACATGGTTCTAGATACACTAGAGGAGGTCTTCACTAGTGTTAAGGATGCAAATCCTCTCACTATAAGATCTTCTCATACTGCATTCACGTATATGTGCAACACAAAACATTAGGAGATTCATGCAGATATTGAAGGAAACGAAAAGAAATTAGCTATCCTTGGGGAGAAAGTTGATATTCGAAAGAACAAGTTTAGTGGTAAGTGAAATTCACCAAGGTAACAACTTTTATAGGAATTACACTCATGAATTTGTTAGAAAACCAGGTTATCTTCACACAGGTTGAACACCTTAAGAAAAACACTCACACCAATGGATATGTGGTTAAAACCCTCAAAGAGGAAAACTATCCATGACTCTAGCCAACATGGCCACTTGAGGCAATATATTAATGCAAGAAAGAATAAAGTACATGGACATCTCACATTTGATCATTGACAAATGAACCTCCATGCTATTTAAATAAATATCATGGACCAATCAAGTGTTAAGCAAGGGATCAAGTGTCATTAATATTGAGGAGGTGTTTTAACTATATGATCACTCTTCTATAGGATATGATTGTGAATTTCGTATTAGTAAAGTACAAAATCACACTTAGGAAATGCACTAAAATCACACTTTATCGTAATATTATATTGGATCAAGTTGACCTTAAATAATTCTAGTAGTGTATAAATATCCTAACAACCCCCTTTAAGAACAACATGGGATAGGATTGAAGGATTTACAAAGTGAAAAGGGGAGAAGGAAGGAGGCAATAAAGCCTATCCCCCTTAATAACAAATTCCCGAACACATAACATTATAGAACACTTTTTTAAGAACTTCATTGTAACTGTGAGGGACTTCGTGAAAATGTCAACAACTTGATCATCTATTCAACAATAGAGCACTTCAAGTATGTGATCTTGAAGAAGCTTCTTGATGAAATGCATGTGTATCTCCATGTGTTTGTTACGTTGATGTTGAATTGAATCTTTGGTGAGTTGAATGACGCTCTAATTATCACACTAGAGTGTGGTCAGTGCTACCGTTGGAACACAAATCTAAAAGTATCTATTGAATCCACATGGATTCTCAACTTGCATGAATTTCTTCTTAATACTCGACTTTTGTTGAAGAAATAGAAATGACACTTTTCTTTTTACAACCCCAAGTGACAGGGCCAGAACCAAGGTTGAAAACATATCTTATAGTAGAATTCTGATCATTAGGGTCATGAACCCAATTCAAATTTGTAAACCAAATTAATTGAGGAGTGGCCCCTGAATTGTACTATATGCCAAATTGAACTTTGAACATAATATAGTGAAGTATCCATTTTGATTCTTTCTAATTTCTTTCATGGGGTTCTTGCATGTATCAGGAAACAAAAGCAAAACAAAGGATATGTCAAGGCAAGTATGAGTTAAAAAAAAATATTGTCGACTAATTGATGGTACAAAGTGGCATCCACTTTAGATGAGCATCATCATTGCATCCCATGCTAGATGGATAAAATATTTTCTAAATGTTTATGGATCTATAATTTTTGGAACTTGAGCCAAAAGTGAAGAGTTCACTGGAACTTTGAACATGTTTGGGATTGATTAAAAGGATCATTGACTAGACCACTAATGACTTCCATTGTTGTGTAGACTCATCAAGTAAGTTGATAATTTGGTGCAGGTTCAAGTTCAATAGGCTCATTTTGAGGACGGGGTTGAGTAGGAAGAGCACTATTTTCATTCTCACTATTTAAAGAAGAAGAGTGATCTAGAATATAAGTAGAAGTGTAAGAAGAAGAAGAAGAATTATTATATGGCACAGGAAAAAGATGGAAGTCTATGACCTTTTACATCCTTTGAATAATCAATAAAAATTCACTTCTCACTTTTAGGATGAAAATATTTCCATTTCTCATCAAGAATGTGTGTCCATGCTTCACTACCAAACACATGAAAGTGGCTTACATCAAGTTTTATGTTACTCCATGCTTCTTTGAGTGTTAAATTTTTTAAATTCTTTGTGAGAGTGCTATTAACTGTGTAATTGGCACAATTAATGGCTTCCACCAAAAAATGAGGACTTAATCCCTTAGGTTGGATCATGCAAGTTGTCATTTCTTTTAATATGTGATTATTTCTCTCAAAACACCAATTTGATGTGGTGTGTATGGAACAATATKTTGCATCTAAATGTCTTGTGTAGTGCAGTGAGATGCAAATTTGTGGTTTACATATTCACCACCATTATCTAATCTTAACCTATAAAATAGATGTTCAGATTTTTTTCTTACAAGGGCCTTGTAGTCCAAAACATGTAAAAAACTTAAATTTTAATTTTTAAGAATTCAACCCAAGTACTCTCAGAGAATTCATTAGTGAAGGTTAAGAAGAACTTGGACCCAGAGAAAAAAGAAGAAGGAAAGTGGACCACACAAATCACTATGCACAAATTGTAATGGAGCCAAGGCATGCCAAGAGGCACATTTGTCAAAACTATCTAGATGATGTTTATTGATAACACAACCCAAGAAAACACCATCCCTACATTAAATGAGAGGAAGAACAATGACCATATTATGTTTACATTATTTTCATAACGAGTGGTGTTTGAGGTGGAAAAACCACTCATGCCAAAGTCAACTCATGTCCTTTCTATGAGTAATAAAAACTAAAGGAAGAAAAGATGACCCAAAGTGGTAAAACTTGTACAACTTGGTAATATCATCGACTATTCCTGATGTTACAACACGCTAAGGATATTTTATGTTCCTTATTACAAGTTGGTGAGGTGAAAACTCCATGGTTTTTCCTTCACTAGAATGAGTGATGTTAGATGGAGAGAAGGTTGCATGAAAGGATAGGAAAACTTAATATATCATTAAAGTGACCATAAACTACCTGGAATATTATCGATATTACAATACCTAAAGAGCTATTATCACCAACAAATATTTGTTTGGTGTTACATTGATTAAAAGTATAAAAAATGGCTTGATCCTTAGCCATATGATATGAGGATTTTGAATCAAGAATCCCACTCATTTGAAGAAAAAAAAATTGATTCATTGAAGGAAAAATTGGAAGTATAAAGAGAATGTACTTTTGAGGAAAGAGAGGAAGAGTTATCCAACTAGAGGTTTCTATTCATGGCTTCTTTGAGTGCTTGCATCTTCCTGAATCAATTTTCCTCTAGATTACCTTCTCACCCAAAAAAAAGGCAATTCTTGTTAGTCTTCTTTCCTTTTGGCTTAGCTTATTTATTAGCATTAGGAGTACAAGAAGTCTAAGGGGGTTTGGAAACCTTTTTTTGTTTGTTGTTGCAAGGATGTTTCTCCTTTAGATGTTTGGGGCCTTACTTCTATTGTGTCACTAAAGCTTTGTTAGATGTAATTGTAGTGTTTATCAATCTAATATTTAGGAACTTATCTTGATCTCTAATGAGAGAATCACAAAAAGCTTCAAAAGATGACAATTTGTATGTAGTCCATTGACTAATGAGTGCTTCTCTAGTAGAGTTAAAAGTAGATACAAACACATAATAAAAAATTCCAAGCGTAGCAAGAATAACATATATGAGTTGATCATCTTTTTTTTTTCTATCTTACATTCTTTAAGTAAAAGTCTAAGTGTCTTAAACTTAGATATAGAATCCTTAATTTAAGATAAATCACTAGGATTTAAAGAAATCAAATAATTGTTGAGATGGTGGGTTTCAGTCTCACTGTGTTTACCAAACACATATTCCATCTTTTCCCAACTTTCATTTTCGGTTTCAATCCCTTGTAGTTGAAATTGTGAACCACTAGAGATTGACATCCCTATCAATCCACATGTTGAATCATTTTAATTGTCCCATTTGGATTTATTAGATGCATCAATGGGAGTAGTTTCTATTCCCAAGGTAATACGTTAAAGTCCCTTACTTCTAAGTAAATCCTCCATATGAAATTTCCATGAGAAATAGTTAGAATTGGTAAGTAGGATCACACTTGTGTTGGGTATGAGTTATATTCTTTGCACATGGTTCAGTGGGATGGGGGAAACAAGGGGGTTGCATGGGGATGGTAGCCCCCCCATCGTTGGGGCCCCTAAGGGGCTCACCAAGTGAAAATCCATCGATAGGTTTTTATCGAGTGATTATTCTCAACATGGTTTTCTCCTTTACTGGTTTTATGGAACATAGTTTTGTGGTCCATGGTAATGTAATTCTGGTTAAGGAACTATGGTTGAATTCCAATCCAGGTTTAATGGATTAGGGTTTTTTGGATGCTGCAAGAACCTATATATTGTATTATAAACATTGAAGAAGACAAATAGAATTAGAGGCATGTCTCTAAAATCGGTTGTTGGTTTTCTCGGTTAGGTTTCCATGGTAAATATTTGTGTATATGTGTGATCACATTTGTTTTTCTTTTCTGTGTTAAGAATCTGTGTGAGCATTGTATTACTGTAAAAGGTTTAAAAATCAAATTTGGTATCAAATAAGTTATTGGATTTAGGGGGATACCTTTGTGGCTAAGGGTTTGGATCAGGCTTGTGATAAACCTTGCTACAATGGGAGCTCTGCAATATTTATTCTTTTTTTTACAAGGAACAACACACAGTTAAAAAATAGAGATTGAAAAATTTAATGGACAAATTTTTGATTGTGTAATCTCAAGATGGAAGATATTTTGGTCGACAAAGATCAATGGGTCACTACGGATCCAAGTACTGCACCTACGAGAATGTCAAAAAAATATTGGAAAAAGTTGGATTAGAAGGAAAAGCACATTGTCTGGTTGTGTCTGTCATATTCAACATTACTAAATGTGTCAGGGTGTCACATGCCTTGTTATATGAAGAGCTTCACTCTGATACCAATATGTAACATACCTGGTATCAACACACCAAAAATATTCGCTCTGATACTGACATGTAACGTATTTTTAGGGACCTAATTTCCCTAACCCCTCATGTAGGTAGAATAATATATTTTCCATGTAATAAAGGCCGACATTAGTTAATAAGGATTATTTAATAATGTGAACAAGTCTAATGTAAGAAGACTTAATAGAA
>JASDQU010010698.1:131164-142181 GCA_032191745.1 Picea mariana
CTGTAGGGGCAACAGAGGGGCCCGGGCACGCTGACAACGAGGCACCTCACGTGCCTTGTTATGTGGAGGAGGAGGCTCCTCCTGAGCCCAACCACCCCGACCCTGCACCTCAGTCCTCCCCACCCCACGCGGACTACCTCAGCCTCTTGTTCGAAGTGCGCCACCTCCTCGCGGATCAGGTTTTCCGCATCGAGCGTCTGGAGCAACGAATGGACCTGTTCTTCGCAGCGCATTCCAGGGCCACGTCGAAGAAGCAGTGCCCCACTTGCGCCCGAGTCTACGTCTTCCCTGCTCGATGGAGGCACACCGAAGCAGCCGAAGCGCTCCTGGGTTCTGAGGTCACCTGATGATTATGCTCCAGCTCTGTTTCTGGTTTGGTTTCATTAGCTTTGGTCTGATAATAGTCAGTTTTCTTTGCATTATAGACATAGTTGTATGCACTGGTAACAATTTTGCTATTCCCGGTTTCCTACGGGCGGGAAAAAGTTTTGTAATTTTTGAAACAGTCACCCTGCTCTGCAAACATGATGACATGTGAACAAGGATGTCCAGCTGTCTCGGTTTCCTTCCATGGCGGGACAGCTGGCATCCCCGAATATGCTGTATGATGCTTTGGTTAATATAACAGGTTCCGCCCCCCTTTTTTATTTAAAAAAAAAAAGAAGACTTAATAGAAGCTTCTTCTTTTAGAAAGATCTTCCTCTAGAATGTTCTTTAGAAGACATAATTGAGTATAAATAGGAGTATAAGGTATGAGAAAGTCTTGTCTTAAGAAATCATTATAATAGAGCTTTGTTTTGTTGGAGGTTTTCCTCTCGAAGAGGCAAGTGAACTTGGCTTTCTATCAATAAAGGTATCATTTTTGGTGTTGTGATTATCTATATTTTGTTTTTCTACTAGTATTTGTTGCAATATTTATATTTCTTCTTATTATAATATATTTGGTACCTTACAAGTGGTATTAGAGAACATTCCTCTGCGGAAAATGTGGGAATTTTTTTCACGGTAGAGACATGTATTGTCGATATTTTTAAAGAACAAAGATATGTTGCTTAGCGGGTAAAACTGTGGTTGGGGAAGACTACACACAGGAAATACAAAAATTCTCACAGGGTTACTTAGAAATGAACATTTCACCTTGTTGGAAACCTATGTAACCCTTGTTGGTACCCTTTTGAGTAGTACGCCATTGGAAAAAATATGTACACGACCATCACTCCCAGGTACTATCGAGTATATCAGGAGTCCTCTAGGTTTCCTGAAACCAACTCTAGATCAATGGATCAACCACTTGACTGCTATAGCGACATCGAGAAAAACACTAGGGAAGATACTCTCTAGTACTTGGGTAATCAGGTAGTACGACTAAGGGTACGATTGAGCCTCCTTATTTGTTTCCCTGAGATATTGGGATGATTACTATTGTTTAAACTCACACGTATATCATATATCTATAGCACACATAAAACCCTTGTCTTTAGCAACCCTGAAAACCATAACCCTCAGGAACGAAACATAATAGAGAAGGAACATACGAGATATCTTGTTGCACAACCCTACCTCCTACATTTTAGTTCTGAAATTCCTACTTGTCTTTTTCCTCTTAACACTTTAGGAATTTCATCAATGCAGTATTATTAAGGCTAGAGTATAACTCTGCGAAGTAAAAAAAGAAGAAGAGTATAGTGGTCTCACTTGTTAATACATGGTTTAACATTTTTCTTTGACACTATAGGTTCATAGGAATTTTCAGTTGTGGAGATGATATTGTAAGAAAGAAGACAATTGGAGCCACACCGATAGAAATATTATGCTTTAACAATCATTTTATTCAATGGGAAAAGTGGTAAAATAAGGAACTATGGCTAAATTCTGCAAAAAGAGCTTAAACAAGCCTCTAAGGGCTTAAATGACACACACATAAGATCATGTGCTAGTCTGAGGGGCTTACATCAGTGACCACGGGCTATGATCGAGTGTTAAGGGTCAAAATATCCATGAGCATCATCAATTGAAATAAATTAACGACTAAAATTTGAGCAAGTCTCACCTCACAAGATCAATGACGTACAACTCACATCACATATGTAACTTGCACATGATTTAATTATAGTTGGGAATGCAAAGGGTTTTTTTGGGGCCTGTTATGTGTCTAATGTACATTGGTTTTTCATGGAATTTTTCCATAGGAAAACCACTCATGTGCTCATGTGATACCACTAGTGGTATCTCAGAAATCGTGCTCCTAAATACATACCCCACACCCATGTGGAGGGTGATCTGGACCAATAATAGACAACCAATATTCCACCTAGATATCATGTATCCATACACATAACAATTAACCATTTTACAATCATAGTTTTCCACACAAGTGCTGAAAAGAGTGTTGGCTAAAAGGGAGCTCATGTAGAACACATAATGTAAAGTTCATGAACTAACATGGGAAATATGTTCATTCATGAAAATTTTCAAAGAGGTAATAAGTTTTAGGTTTTCCAACTTATGGGATGGTGCTAGAGATATCTTATCGGAATATGGATATCAAAATATGTTGGATGACATAAGAAATGATGATAGAAGATTCAATAAACTGGAAAAATCCTTGAAGGGACAAGATGTACATGGCATGTTAGAAGGTGATTTTGTACTGTTACGTACCCTCGGGTTAGTCTTGAAAGGTATCTCTCCACCTTCTTATGAAAGATATATGGATTTGGATGAGGTAAGGAGAAACCTCAAGCAACTCGAGTATCCTATTGGAAATATATGGAAACATTTATGCAAGTATTTGCAAGGACCGATGCCAAAACAAGGACAAACGAGTGGTACACGTGGAACTCCTTATTAATATGAGTCATGCTTAGAATCAATTTTTTAAATCCTTTTTGGATCAAGAATCTCAAACACTACATAATAAAGAAGCAGTATCAAGAAGCAATGAAGGTGGTTTCAAGAAGAAATAAGTCATTTTATTACAAGGATAAGCTATAAATAAGCTATCAGACTCATTATCTCAAGGATGAGTAGACAAAGAGAGGAAGTGTGTTTGAACCTCAAAGTTGAGAGATCAATCCAACTCCAACAAAAATATAGATAAGAAGAGGGAATCCATGAGGATGATAGGGATTCAACTATGTTTTGTTGTATTAGGATGGAACTTCCATCTCTCTTTCTTCTCTATTGTAATTGATCCATATTCCATGTGTAATGTACTCAGATTATAAATAAAATTTTTTAGCAACAACTTGTTGGCCCATATATGTTGTAAATGTGAATTGAGTTTGATGAGTGAGATTGATTTCATGAAATTATCTAGTCTTGATTCATTTGTTGTTTAGATTATTCATATGTATGCAGAGTATCTGTTATATAGATGTATTGGACAATTCACTATCTCAAATGTATGTGATTTCTATTTGAATTCATAATTGTGGAAACTATGGAATTATTTGATGCTTTGTATGTTATTCTCCACCTATGCCTGTCAAGATTTATCCTAGTTGGATAACTTGCACTCCTTTCTAGTACAACAGAACATAAATTTACCCTATTAGTCACAGGAAATCTCAATCGTCATGTCTATAATGTTAATAAGCTGTGAGAAAAGGGTAATTATGCATATTTCCCTTTATAAAGCAAGGTATCGTAAAAACCCATTTCTAATTTTTGGCTCAAATGATCCTTGGCATCATTCCTTTGAACAAATAGGAACATCTTGACAACTAACATCCTTAACTGGCATAATTTTCAAGGATAGAATTGTGAAGCTATCTTCCCTGGGAGATGATAAAGATAAGATTTGTTTCTTGAAGGTGAACACAATCCATACATTTCATTGTTCATAATTCACCTGGCGACTCCATGTTGGAAAATGTGGAATTAGAAATAAAGCATACCATAGAGAATCTGTATCCTGCATGTATACCAGAGCTGCTAGATCCAGAAAATTTAATCTCCTAGATAAACATCTATGAAAGACTTTAGAAGGGAGGTAACCCTAATATTGCAAATTTTCCTTTTGCTACTTTAGAATTGAGCAGTGTTGATAAGATACCACACACACCTCCAAAGGGTTATTCATATGCAAAACTTTCTACACAACCTTTTATTGATCTCCATGATTCCCTTATAACTTTTTCTGAGTCACTTGGTAGTTCATATAGACCTTTCTTGAAAAATCCAAGATTACCCTTCTTAGCAGAAGCTAGTAATTTAATTCTTAAAAACTTAATGGATGGGAAAGGAGGAGGAAATAAAAACCCACCACCACCTCCACCATCTATAAATATGTGGGTGGAAGCTAGGTATAGGCCTTTAGATATTCCCGCAAACCCACATGATTCACCAGATAATTACCTTAAGTCGTTGCCAAAATGTGATGGTGAAAAATAAATAACAATTGAAGAGCATATGACATCCTTCCAATATTTCACAGATAACCGTTTTGAAGAGCATGATGATTTTGCTGGCACATACTGGGTAGACTCATGGTACAACATTAATTCACCAACAAAACCGTAAATATATTATCCCTTTCGACACCACCCCCAAGCATGTGGAGTCTCACCCGAGGTACCAATGGGGATTGCAGGAACCATGCTTCTGCAGTCATGAAGGGATGTTAGGAATTCATTATTACCATTCTACTTAACATTCATTCATTATACCATATAACATATGTGCAGAACCATTAAATAACATGTTCACACTAACCATTCATTCATTATGTGCATGATATAATCAAAACAATAACCAAACACATCACAACATACACAAAAATACCATAGTTAACGTGGTGTTGTGGTCGCAATAACCCCCCTTTACTTTTTCTTTGAAAAGCGAAAGGAAATGCCCCCCCTACTAAAATTTCAATCCTATTTCCTAATCCTCTATTGCTTGATCCTAATGCTATCTCTTTTCCTACATTGAGGGAGTTTGGTGTTTTATATTGATGTATGATTGTCTTTGATGGGTGTTGATTTTTCCTTTCAATCCGTTGATTTAAAATGTCTTCATGATGATTATTGACCTGTGATGTTCATTGGCATTTGTGTAATGTAAATGAAATTTCATCTTCTGCCCTTTTGTTGATTATGAAATGCTTGGTTTTCTGATGTGGCTGCATGGATTTCTCTATTACATGTCTTGATTGACTAAATCAAACTATGCATCTTCTTGAGGGCATGTTTGTGCCCCATGTTTTCATATTTATGATTTAGCATGCAGATTCTACTCATTTTTTTCTATATCTAAGTCTAAATCACATTATTAGATGATCATTCTTTTGAGTTGAGTCTTGACACATGTAGTTTTAGGACACTTATCTACAATAAACATGTTATTGTTGAATAAACATAACACTCTCTTATAAATTGGTTTAAAGGAAGGGAATATATCATTTATTGTATTAGCATGTATTCTTTTGGTTGCATGGATGATGTCATTCTTTTGTTTTTCAGGAGCAGTTGCCGTAGGGATACTCCATTCACACAAACACTCCATCCTTGAGAGGCATGTGGGGGAATCTATTGATCCTTGTCCATACATTTTCATTTGATTCTTGCCATGGATTCTCCTTATCAAGAAGTAGATTACTTTCACTTGTAGCTGCCTCAAGGTCTACCCCCCCNATCCCCCTTGTCAGATCCATATTTCTCATGAGCCTGTCCTTGAAGCTCTTCAGATTGTGTTATATTGGGACCTCTCTTGGTAATTGATCCAAATGGATATCGATGGCCACCCACCTATCCCACTAGCTCAGAACAAAGTTTTCCAGCTTGGCAATTTTTCGACAGTTTTTCGAGTTCCACCTAGTGCCATTTCCTTGAGCTATGCCAAGAAATGTAGTAAGGTCATCTCTTAGACTGGGAAGTTTATATTATTCATGGTTCACTCTTAGAGTGAGAGAAAAAATTGCAGCCACATCCATGGCCTCTGCAGCCGACCCCTCCATGCAATAGAAGCAAGTGGATAAGTTCGTGGAAGAATACAAATACATATTCTCCTCGCCTACTGGGGTACCTATGCACTATCAAGTCAAGCATTCCATCGATCTGACCCCCAACGCATCTCTACCCAATGGGATAGTATATCATCGCTCTCTGTTATAAAATGAGGAGATCAAGCATTGAATCTAATAAATCTCCAAAAGGGGCACATTTGACCCAACTCATCACCTTGTGGAAGCCCAATTGTTCTTGTGCAGAAGAAATACGGGACCTGGTGACTCTGCATTGATTAACGGGCCTTAAATAAAACCACAGTCAGGAACTGATACCCGATTCCCCGAATCAACGATCTCCTTGATTGGCTCAAAGGGTCCAAATACTTCAGTAAGATTGATCTAAAGTCTAGCTCCCATCATGTCCCAATAGAGTAGAGAGATGTATGGAAGACTGCCTTCAAGTCAAAAGAATGTCTTTTTGAATGGATGGTCATGCCCTTTGGTTTGAAAAATTCCCATCAACTTTCTTGAGGATGATGGACCATATCTTGTGTCCTTTCACCAATTCTTTTGTAGTGGTGTATCTAGATGAAATCCTCATCTACATCAAGGTTTGGGAGGAACACTTGCAACATATTTAACAGGTTCTTCACACTCTACAACAACAAAAGATATATTCCAACTTGGAAAAAATCTTCTTCGATATGGACAGGGTCTAGTACCTAGGATACATTATTGATGAGAATGGTGTGCATTTGGATCTAGCCAAGATCTAGGTCATCCATGACTAGCCAGCCCCAACCACGCTCATTGAGCTTCAGAGCTTCTTAGGCCTTTCCAATTTCTATCACAGGTTCGTAATGGGATTCTCTCATATTGCATGGGCCCTCAACCAAGTAACCAGAGGTGTTGGTAAGGAAAAGTTTGTGTGGGGCCTGTCCCAACAACAAGTGTTCGATGATTTGAAGCAATGCTTGTGCTCATCCCCAGTGCTTTCATTACCCGACCTGCAACAACCCTTTGATATTGAGACAGATGCTTCAGACTATGTTCTGGGCGCAATTCTCACTCAATTGGGGGAAAAGTACCAACTATCCATGGGTTCCATTCGAAACCTTTGGACATTACATTGGGAAGTACCGAGATCAATATTTGTTCTTTCTTGTGCTCGTTAAAATATGATAATAGGTTATTGAGTATACTTTTATCTCTTTTTCGGACTCGTAAAAGCTATACAAAAAATGGACTCTTTGGAGTTTCCTTTAAGCTCTTTTTAGATTCCCTAAACATGAAAAGATTTTTGATTGAGATTGCTTCCTTTCACACTCATTAAAAGGTTTGAAAGGGAATCTTTCGAGTGTTAGTTTATCTATTTTTTGGCCTCGCAGGACTAGATACAAAAAAATAATACTCTAATCAAGCATAATTAGAAGAGTTATCCCCTGTATTATTTTACACTTTTTTTCGGGCTTGGGAGACTAAATTTACAAAAAAATCATTCATGGAGTCGTCTTTAAGTTCTTTTAAGACTCTCTAAATGTGAAAAACCGTCGATTTTACCTTGTTTGGGCTCATAAAACTATACATCGAAGGACATATGTGAGTCCAATCTCCAAGACCCATACAGGACTGAACCCCTCCTTCCTCGGGTTCATTAAACATATGTCGAGGGACTCATTTGAAGGATGAGATATACTGAGCAATTGTTATCCTCCTCGAAAGAGGTAATCATCTATCTGGATGGGGGAATAATTGAAGGAAGTGTCTCTGTGCATGGTTATTATTCTTGTGATCTTGGTTATTACTATTACTATTGTTCATGGTTTATGCTTCAGTTCATGTAAATTTATAAAGAAATTGAATGTAATTGAAAAACATTAAACTCCAACGTGGTATCAGAGAAGCGTTCTTGAAAGAATACTATTGCACATGCGTTGACCTTCTACAACAACTCGCCTTACCTTTCCTGCAATTCACTGTTTTGTTGCAACTACAAATCGGGTTAAAATTTATGCACTCTTCTAGCAACCATCGTGAATTGTATTTTGGTTGAATATAGGCTTGATGGAACAACCAACTTCAGTTCTTGTAAATATAGATTTTTCATCACTCTATAAGAGAGTGACCTAATGAAGTACATTGAATAAGTTGTACCAGAATCAACTGATGATGTAGAAAAGTCTCAATGGAGGAAGAATGATGCAAAAGAAAAAAAGATCATCATCTATTCTGCGAGAGACCATTTAATCCCACACATATATAGCTTGAATAAAGCTAAGCAGATGTATGATTCCTTGAAGAAGTTGTTTGAGAGAAACAACACCAATAAATCACTTGCCTTGAGACACCAGCTTCAAAATCTCAAGATGACGAAGTAATATACAATGGCCACCTTCTTCATGAAGATTTTAGAGATAAAAAATAAGTTGGGTGCTATTGGTGAAATCATCTCTGACAGAGAACTTGTCATGGTTACCCTTAATGGTATTCCAAGCCATTGGGAGCCATTCATTCAAACTATCAGTGGGCGATCCAAATTGACCAAGTTTTATCATTTATGGGAAGACTGTACTCAAGAAGAGACTAGACTTGTAGCTAGAGGCATGAAATGTTCTGATCATGATGAAAATCAAGCCCTTTCCACTCATGCAATGAAAAGCAAAGGAAAAAGAAGAGGTTTCAACAAAACATTTAAAGGAAGAAATTTAACACTAGCTTTAGAACACAAAAAGAAGGACATGTTAAATATTCAGTGCTTCAGATGTGATAAGTATGGCCACTATGTGAAAAATTGTCCTACATAGAAGAAATGAAAGCATCATGCTTCCATTGCTAATTTTGATTTAGAATCACCTCAGAGAAACTCAAGGAATGCTAGCATGGACGATGAATATTTATTCTTCATTTCAACCTTCTTAGGTATGGTTCCTACTAGTAATGATATTTGGTTGATTGATAGTGGTGCTTTCAGACAAATGACTGGATACAAAGATCACCTTATAGATCTAGTAGAGAAAGAATCTTGTTTGCATGTTATACTTTGTGATGATGCCAGATATATTTTGAAGGGAGTTGGACCCACTTCCTTACAATTGGATTTCAACACCCCACTCCATTTGAGTGATGTATTATTTGTACCTAGGATGAGAAGGAACCTTGTATCTATTTCATCCTTAGAGAACAAAGGATAAAAAGTTTCTTTCTTTGATGGAACGGTTCTTGCATGGAACAAGAAATATAGCATGGATTTTTCTCGGGTGATTGGCGTTCGAGAGGAAAAATTGTACAAATTGACTTTCCGACCAGTTCAAGCCTTGATACATGATTCTATCAGTTTGAGCAAACTATGGCATGGGATACATGATCATTTAAATTATAGAGCTCTTCCCACTCTGAGGAAGATAGTGACAAGCCTTCCAAAGATCCATGTTGAACACAATGGAATTTTTAGAGGTTGTGCTCTTGGAAAGAATTACAAGGGATCATTTTTGAGCAGTGATAGCAGATCCAAAAGGATCTTAGAATTGGTTCATATATATTTATGTGGACCCATTATAGTTGATTCATTTAGTGGATACCTATACTATGTGATCTTCATTGATGACCACTCTCAAAATACTTGGATTTACTTCTTGAAGACCAAGGATGACATCCTTGCCAGATTTCAGGAGTACAGAGAACAGGTCAAAAACCTGACTGGAAAGAAGATCAAAGTGTTGAGATAAGATAATGGAGGACAATACACCTCCCAATATTTCATTGATTTTTGCATTAAGGCAAGGATCAAGAGGGAGTACACCGTTCCTTACAACCCTCAACAAAATGGGGTCATGGAGAGGAAGAATATATCTATTGTTGAGGAAGTCAATGCGATGATTCATGATCATCATTTACCTATGTTTTTGTGGGAAGAAGCATCCATGACTGCAGTGTATGTTCAAAATAGAAGTCCTCATAAGACTTTGAGGAACATGATTCCCAAGGAGGCCTTCACCAGAGTGAAGCCAGAGGTTGGACACTTCAAGGTATTTGGGTGTCCAGTATACATTCATGTACCCAAGGAGAAAAGGACCAAGCTAGACCCTTCAGGTAGAAAAGGTACATTTGTGGGGTACAATGAGTCTTCAAAGGCATACCAGATCTACATTCCTAGTGAAAGACAAATCGAGGTGAGCATAGATGCTACCTTTGAGGAGGAGGTAGCCTTTAGGATATCTAGAGGATCTCACATGGAGATTGATAGTGAGAGACAAGAAAATATGGTGCCTTATATCCCTCACCCTCTAGTGGTTCATAGGAAGACAATTGATCCTATTGATCCCATTGATCTTGTAGCTCCAGTTGATGTTCCCATATATATTGCACTAGGTTGGAAGAGACCTACATGGGATCGTCAGAATCTACAAGAGGAAGAAGAACATGCATCTCCTTGTAGTACCTTCCAAGAGAGAAAGATACCTCAAAGACATTCGTTCTATGCCACAACTATGAGCCACATCATTGATTCCGAGCCTTCCTATTATGAGGAGGAATCTAGTCAACCAGTATGGATAGATGCCATGATGAAGGAGTATCAATTCATCATGAAGAATGATGCGTGGGATATTTTTCTGAGACCGGAGGGAAGTCTGTAGTGACTTCCAAGTGGATATATAAGATCAAAGGCATAGCTGATGGGAGAATCGAGAATCACAAAGAAAGATTTGTTGCTAGAGGATTCTCTCAGGTCAAGGGAATAAATTATGAGGAGACATTTTTTCATGTTGCTCGATACACTTATATTCAGACGATTATTTCCCTTGCAAAATCCATGGGTTGGAGACTAGATCATATGGATGTGAAGACAATATTTCTCAATGGAGAGATTAAGGAAGAAGTATACATCGAGCAACCAAATGATTTTGTGATACATGAGAAGGAATGTCATGTGTGTAGGTTGAAGAAGGCTATGTATGGACTCAATCAGGCACCTCGAGATTTATATGTGAGGATTGATGGACACTTTATGAGTTTGAGCTTAAACACATTTTTTTTTTATCCCAACCTATACTACAAGACTGTTAATGGTGA
>JASDQU010010699.1:29812-40100 GCA_032191745.1 Picea mariana
TAGTCTCAGGGTCACTTAACATTTTTTAGGAAACAATGCAAGAAGTTACTTACTTGGTCCTCTGATATCTCCTTGCGGCAATCATTGCGATGCATTTCTTCTTTTTCCATGCATGTAGCTCTTTATTCATGCATTCCTCCTCTATTTCCTTTTGTTCGACCCACGTCAAATATTCATGTTTGTGGGATTTTTCCAACAACCTATGTGTCGCTTGTTGTATCTCTACGAGCTTCCTCCAATGATTTTTGTGTTGCACGATGTAACTCTTCATGGACGCGAACCTCCTCTAATGAGATTTGTGTAGCGCACTATACCTCTTCGTGCACCCAGGATTCCTGCAATGATATTTTCATCACTCATTGTAACTCTTTGCATGATTTTTTATCCTTAGATCCCTCTATGCGTTGTGTAGGAATTAATTTTTCTTCGTGACGTCAAACGTGCGAGGTTCCAGTGATGCTTTTCTGATATTTTATTCGATGTTCTGGCCCGATAATTCCCCATGTTCTAAGTCCATACCCATCTGAATTCCTCCTTGGGTCACCACCCACACATCAACTTCTTCCCCTGGCTTTTGATCTTTGCACAACTCCATAGTCACCATATTGCAATGTGCCTTCTTTTCTTACCACTTTGCCAACAAATTTGGGAAATCTTCTGTGACATGCTCTATACTGTGACAATACGCACAAAGAGCATGCATTTTAGTATAGAATCATCACATGTGGCCCACTTCACCACAATTAAAGAGAATAGGCATTATTCCTCCTCCACCACCATATCCTCTTCCTCATCCTCCTCCATATACTCCACTTGGACCTCCTTTATATCCTCCTCTATCCACACCTCTGTGGTTTGCACCTTTCTATTCTTCTTGGACCTAGAAAGCATATACAATGTACTCATGCATCAATTGAAGTGACCAACAGTTGTTCACATCGTGCTCCGTGGATTTGCAAAACTTACAAAATGGACTATGCATAGTCTTATGATATTTCTATAGTGTTGGGCACTGAGGATGTATATGTCTCCATTGTCTGCAAATATCAGACCACTCGGCTTGAGGTCCAGATGGAAATGGATTTGGCATGCACATCGTCATGTGTCTCCTCAACGTAGGAAATTCATTCCTATCGTGACCTTTTGTGTGACACATTGTTCACCACACATGTTCACGCACCACCTTAGCCTTAGCTATAGACTTTAACCTTGTACAATATTTTACTGCAACCAAACTTTCAATAAAATAAAAGAAAATATACAATGGAAAATACACACATTACATAGGTATTTTTCCCCTGGAAACCCAAACCGGGAAAACCAACATATTCTATATTCATTCATAGTGATACATTGTTTACAATACAATATGCATATAAGAGCCAGTGAAATCCAAAACCCTAACCCAATGACCTAGATTAGTCAACAACCCTAATTCCTTAACCGAAAATAGAAAACCATCGAAAAAAACTATGTGCCGAAAAACTTACCAAAAATGGACATGAAAATCGAGGCGACATGAAAAACGAGGAAACAATGTGACATGTTTCTCGAGGAAAAAAAATTCTCGAGGGAAGCGCCCTAGTACCCCCGTGCAAGGTGGATATCACCCCCATGCAATCCCCAAAGGGGGGGTCCTAGCATCCCCCCGTCAAACCCCCCATGCGCGCCCGACACAACGTAGAAGACACTAGAGATAGTCGTGCAAAGAATATAACACATACCCAACATTATCCCACTTGTTTTTTTCTTTGCATACAATGGGTTGCAAGGTTACATAGTTAACAATCCAGGGAAACAATGCCCATGGATCCTCTACACCAAGAGAACTTCTCAGTGCTCACATATTTTGTTAATGAATCTGTAACATTCTTCAAAGTGTCCACCTTCATGAATAACACTTTATTTTTTTCAACCATGTCTCTCACAAAGTGATATTGAATATCAATATGATTTTTCTTTAAATGATAAGTCGGATTCTTCGCCAGAAAAATTGCACTCTTACTCTCACAATCTATCCTTACAGCATGTTGTACCAATCCAATACTTGAACAAAATCTTTGTAACCATACTACTTCCTTACTTGCATGAGTGGCTTCCATGTATTCAACTTTTTTAGTTGAAAGTACCATTACAGCCTTTCTTTTTCTCATCCAACTGATTTCTCCTCCAAGCAAGTTAAACACATACCCGCTTGTAGACCTCCTGTGATCCAATACTCCAACATAGTCTGCATCCACAAATCCATGTATGTATGAAACTCTATCCAATCATGGTATTCCATGGTAGCACAATACATAGCTAGCAATGCCACACAAATACCTGAAAACCCTTTTTATTGTTGTCCAATGCTCCTTCCCTGGTTTTTACATATACCTACTCAAAACTACCACTGCATGTGCAATGTTTGGTCTAGTAAAAACCATTGCATACATCAAACTACCAACTGCACTCACATATGGAACATGAGACATGTCCTCCTCCTCTTCATGTGTCTTGGTGCATTGATCCACGGATAACTTTACACTAACAGGAATAGGGACCTTGACCGGTTAACATTCCTACATATTAAACCTATGCAATATTGTCTCAAAATATTCTCTTTGATTTAACCAGTGTTTCCTCTTTTTCCAGTCTCTTTTAATTTCCATGCCCAAAATGAAATTTGAATCACCGAGATCCTTCATGTGAAATTTAGAGGACAACTGATTTTTCACATCTTGGATAATATCCTTGTTGTTTTCTATCAACAACATGTAATCCACATAGAATACCAAATAAATCAAATGATCACCAATTAATTTAAAATACACACAATGATCCTCTTTGTTTCTTGTGAAGCCAAGTCCCAACATCTAAGTATCAAATTTTTGATACCACATCCTTGGTGATTGTTTTAAACCATACATGTACTTTTTCATCTTGCATACCAACTCCTTCTTTCCCTTCATAGCAAAGCCTTATGTTTTCTTCATATAGATTTCGTCTTCCAGATCCTCATGTAGGAATGTTGTCTTCACATCCATCTGTCCCACTTCAAAATAAAATGCAGCATCAACAGATAATAGAAATATTATAGAAGTTAACTTGGAAATAGGAGAAAAAATCTCACCAAAATCAATTCCCTCAACCTAGGAATAACCATTTACTACTAACTGATCTTTGTATTTCTCCAGTTTTCCTTCTGCATTCAGCTTCTTTTTAAATACCCATTTTCTTCTAATGGGATTTCTTCCAGTCAGAAAATCCAATAGATCCCAAGCCTCATTCTTATCCAAGGCTACCATTTCTTCATCCATTTCCTTTTCCCAGAGCTTTCCATCCTCTGAATCCACTGCCTCCCTAACAGTTCAAGTATCATCATCAGTAATAGACAAAGAAAAATTTGAATGGAAATCAGATGGAGTATACCTTTCCGTTAGCCTTCTTTCTCGAACCTATCTCCTCAATACTGGAGTATGATGATCTTCTTCTTCTGATTCATGTTCTTCTATAGAGTTTGATTCATCATCCTTTAAATCAAACTCTATTTTCTCTGGTTCTTCCTTACTTGGTAGGACTTCCTATTTAAAAACATCCTTCATTTCTCTAAATACCACATCTCGGCTATACAGAACCCTCTTAGTTTATGGGTTCCAAATCTTATAACCTTTGAGACCATCTTTATACCAATTAAACATAGACTTTTCAACCTTCTTATCTAGCTTAATCCTATTTTCCTTTGGGACATGAACATAGGCCTCACAACCAAATACCTTGAGATATATGAGAGAAGGTTTCTTACTAGTCCATATCTTATGTGGAGTCTTTTCATCCAGCGTTGATGATGATGATTTGTTGGCCAGGTAACATGTAGTACCCACTTCCTCTGCCCAAAATTCTTTCCCTAACCTAGCACCACTGAGCATGCACCTAATTTTTCCATCAGTGTCATGTTCATCCTTTCTGCAACTCCATTCTGTTGAGGTGTATATGGAGCATTCTTATGCCTTACTATACCACACTTCTTATAGAATTCTTCAAATTCATTCCCGCGGAACTCTCCCCCATTATATTTCCTCAACACATTAATTCTTTTCTTTGTTTGATTCTCAACAAGAGCCTTGAACTCTTTAAACCTATCAAAGACTTCAGATTTCTTCCTGAGGAAATATATCCAAGTATTCCTTGAGAAGTCATATATAAATGAGACATAGTACACAGATTTTCCCAATGATGGAACTGACACAAGTCCAAACACATCACTGTAAACTAGCTATAAAATTCCTTCTTCCCTCATTTAACCAGAGGGGAATCTTACCTGATTATGCTTCCCATAAACACAATGTTCACATAAATCAAAATCCAGAGAGGATTTAGACATAGCTTCAACCATACCTTTACTGTGTAGCAGTTGAAAACCCTTCTCTCTGATTTTCCCTAATCTTTGATGCCACAACATAACCTTTTCTCCAGATACTATAAGAGTTCTTTATTCTTCAAATCCAATATCAAGAACAATGGGAATATTACACCCATCACCAATAGTTCTTCCTTGCAGCTTATATATAGTTCCAAACCGAACTCCCTTCAACAACACCATTGATCCTCGAACCATCCTACAGGTTTCCTTTTCAAATATTGTTTTTACCCCTACATCGTCCATTTTTCTTACATAAATAAAAATTTTGGCCAATCCTGGGATGTGAAGAACACCAGGTAGTGTTCTAATCCTTCCATCTATGAGTCTCAACTTGAGTTTTCCTTGTCCTATGATTCTGGTTGTCGAGTCATCACTTAGGAAAACATTACCTCCATCATACCTTGCATATTCACAGAACCACTCCCTGTGGGGAATCATATGAAATGATGCACCTGATTCAACCAACCATGCCTCATGATCTACATGTTTTCTTGAAGAATCCAAGTACACATCCCCTCCTTCTTCCTTGGAGGTCTTTTCTTCTATAGAAGGAGATTCTTTAGATCCCTTCTTTTTCTCAAATTTGGATCTACATTGCTTCTTATAGTGCCCCTCTTTTCCACATCTCCAACATACATTTAAAAACATTATGGGAGACTTATATCTACCTTTAGACTTAGATCTCCCACTTGAGGACTTATATCTATTTCATTTCTGGGAGAAACCTCTTGCAAATAGTACGTTTGTTCTTTGTCCTTCCATGTTCTTTCGTCTCATCTCCTCCGACAATAAGGATAATACCACTTCATCAAACTTCAAGGAAGTTGTATTAGTACCTATGGCCACAACCAACCTATCCCACGAGTCTGGTAAAGAGCACAGTAAAATGATACACTTATCTTCATTTGAAATTTTAATCTCAACAGATACTAACTAACTTACCACAGTATTGAAGGCGTTCAAATGCTTTGCCACTGATTCTCCATCTCTCATCCTCAGGTTATATAGATTATTTTTTAGGAATAGTTTATTTACTAGGGACTTGGACTAATACAACTTCCCCAACTTATCCCATAAATATTTGGTTGTAGCTTCCTCTGACACATTCAGTAATACTGAATTTGAGAGACATAGTCGGATTGTGATCCGCCTTCTGATCCAAATTTTTTCAGTCATCTGCTGAATTTATTGTAGGTGCATTACATGTATCCACCGCAATCCACTGATCTCTGTCCACCATCAAATCTTCCATATTGAACTTCCACAACTCAAAAATTTTCCCATTAAACTTCTCGATCTCCATTTTTGAACTGCTCGCCATTTATTTTCACCTTAAAAATCAATACCACAGATCTCCCACTGTAACAGGGATTATCATACTCCCGAGCCAAACCCTTGTGCACAAAGGCATCCCCCTGAAGCCAACAAAGATCTAATACCAAATGTAGATTTTAAACTTGTACAATATTTTACTACAAACATATTTTCAATAAAAGAACAAAAAAGATACAATGGAAAATACACACATTACATAGAGATTTTTCCCCTCGAAACCCAAACCGAGAAAACAAACATATTATATATTCATTCATAGTGATACATTTTTTACAATACAATATACATATATGATCCAGCGGCATCCAAAACCCTAACCTAATGACCTGGATTATTCAACAACCCTAATTCTTTAACTAGAAATAGAAAAACGTCAGCAAAAACCATGTGCTGAAAAACCACCCAACAATGGACATGAAAAAATAGGCAAAAATGTGACACGTTTCTCAAGGAAAAACGATTTCTTGGGGGAAGTGCCCCACCCTCAAAACCCCTCTGTGCACCCAAAACAACATAGGAGGTGCTAGATCTAGTCATCCAAAGAATATAACACATACCCAACATTAGCCATATCTTGTAATTGCATTGTGAGATTTGGAGATGAGATAGTTCATGCACCAACCCCATTGATGTGTCACCACCTCCTGGTGTAGCTTCTAGGTGCATTGAAATCTCCATGGCCTCCACCTCCTACTGGGTGAGCAAGATGAAAATGTGGGGTAGAAGTCCAACAATAAACCAATCCCTATGCTAGATGTCTTGGATCTAAAATGTCAGTTTTTCCAACAATATATTGAACCGTTCGTCATAGTCCCATATGGTTTCTCCAACCCGATGCTTGATATATTTGATCTCAATGATACACTGGGATCATGACTTAGGATATTGGAACTCCCTAATAATATCTCTCTTAATCTCCGACAGGGACCTAGTTTGTCTCGACAGTGCAGTTGCCTTATACTTTATATACCACGTCATAACTCTATCTCTGAAGGTGGTCTCCAACTGCACTATATTAGAAACTTTGTCCGTGATTCTCTTCATAGACCATATAGCTTCACATGTAAACCAATGTTGTTCTGCATCATATTTTTCCATCCCATGGAATACAGATAGCCTTAGAGTTGTGTCTTGGTTTTCCATACTCAAATCTAGTATTGTGTCCTCTTGACTAACCACTAGTTGTTTTTGATATAAATATTGATACCAAAAATATTCCTAGTGAAGTATTGATGACTTCGACCTCTTATTCACTTGTGTCTTCTCTTCTCCTTTATTCCACTCTTTCTTATTCTACTCCTATCTCCACACTTTCTTTGTTTCTTTCTTCTTGATTACAAATGCACAAGGGGGTGGTTCCTCCATCTTCTCCCATCATCCTAGGCGAGGGATCCCAAAGAGATTCTTAGCTATAGCCGTGAAATCCCATTCACAATCGATAAAGTCTCGTCCCCTTATCGGAGGGGTCCATTGTCATCTTCTACCATGTTGATGTTTCTACTCTATGCCTCATCTTCCTATGATGTGACTACATCTCTCAATAACCAAGAGGATTTGACTTTGTCGTCTACGACCCTACTCCCACTACTCTTGGTATCCTCACTTGATACCCTACTCCTAACATTTTGTCTCTTTGACGACCTCTATTCTTATGTCACTTGTGTCTTCTCTTCTCCTTTATTCCACTCTTTCTTATTCTACTCCTATCTCCACACTTTCTTTGTTTCTTTCTTCTTGATTACAAATGCACAAGGGGGTGGTTCCTCCATCTTCTCCCATCATCCTAGGCGAGGGATCCCAAAGAGATTCTTAGCTATAGCCGTGAAATCCCATTCACAATCGATAAAGTCTCGTCCCCTTATCGGAGGGGTCCATTGTCATCTTCTACCATGTTGATGTTTCTACTCTATGCCTCATCTTCCTATGATGTGACTACATCTCTCAATAACCAAGAGGATTTGACTTTGTCGTCTACGACCCTACTCCCACTACTCTTGGTATCCTCACTTGATACCCTACTCCTAACATTTTGTCTCTTTGACGACCTCTATTCTTATGTGATTCTCTCTAGCACATAACTGTCTCCCTCACATCCTCCTGGTGCAATCTTCTTTATCTTCATTCTAGGTCTGACCCCTCGTACTTCACCCCTTTCTATCCTCTTTCCTCTCCTCTATTTAGCTTTCCTCCTTAGCTCAACTATTCTCATGTATCTCTAGGCTCTTTTTCTCTTCTTCTCTTCTTGGTCCATTCTCTTCTCACCTCATCTCCTTATCTGTTGGATCCCTCACGAGGGAGTTTACTCGCCCATCTTATTAGGTTCCATGCACATCAATTCCTTCAACATCTTGATCCATAGTGGGATCTATTCCAACAATATATTTATAGGTTCGACCACAAACTTGATTTTAGCCTCATTGAAATAATTGTTGTATTCAATGGAGAAATCAATTGTGTATCCCTCCTTAGCCCGATCGAATGAGAATTCAACTGCTTGAGGCTACTTATTGTTCATAGATTTTGGTCTATTGATTGTAGTTTGGTCCCATACCTGTGGTTCTTGGGCTTCCAGTGTAGTGTTAATCGATGTTTTCCTTCTTAACCATTCATACAACAAATAAGGAAACTCAACAAAGAAAACTTTGTGCAAATCTATATAGATATACCTCTTCTTCCATATTTTGACGTTGTTTATCAGGTTCTTGGTCTCTTATCGCACAAATTTGTCTTCCTTCGTAGATAATCAATCTTTTATTTCTTCCTGAGAATTTTTCCACCTCATTCTTTCCCTTCATCATGCAATACAAAACCTTCAAGTCCCGACAATGGAACCATGTGTTGGTTCTTCTTCCTCTCACTAGGGGGTTAAATACCCAGGGTTCGTCAAGATTTACCAACAAAACCCCAAGGCATCGACAAATTCAATCTTTAGTTGAGGACCAAAGAAGGTCTCACTCGAGATGCCATGAGAATCACAGATACTATTATTCTTGTGCCGAATGTCAAGGGATATTACATACATGGAAACCTCTTGGGAATAAACCCATTAATTCATTCATATCTCATAAACAAATTACTATACATCACAAAGTAAACATAAATACAATAAAACTGTGACATAGGAATTGTAGAGAGAAAGAAATTTAAATTTAATTCATTAACTTCAAATTCATTCAGATACAAGAGTCATAACAAATATCTGCACCAAGCACTCTAGTATATTTCTTTCATTCATGCATATTTCTATCTCTATTACATATTCATGCAAAAAATTGGACAAAACTAGACATGGAACTCTCCGTTACTGTTCTAGTCTACTCCCTATTACAATATTGAACTCTCTCTTTATTTCTCCACTACTCTACTCCACTCTCTTGAGTGAACAAAATCCCTACACTCTTTACCTGTCTGCATGCATCCTCCATATATTTTCTCGATTATGGAAATCCCAACTAACTTTCCATCTCATCCATATCCTTACCCATGATCATTCGGGTTGTTATAAAAATAATTTACAAAAGATTCCCGAAGATATGCTCAGATTTGGTCTACATGTGGTCTCTTCTCGATTCCTTGTGTGCAGTACAAAATTGATTTGATGTGTGCGGTATTTCTTTGGTTGGCATTGATGTTGATCCTTCATGGTGCTGCAAAATGTATCTTCTTGGGAGTGTGCACCATATTGATTTGTGGCACGCACACAACTTCTTCAAAACCTTGACTGCCAACATGACCATTCAAAATTTACCCCTTTATTTTGCAAAGAAGAAATTGGGTATGCAATTTTGAAAATTTCATCAATAAATCTTCTGTAATAACTAGAAAAATCCATGAAGGATATCATATTTTTTACTTTTCTTGGAGTTATCCAATTCATCATGGCCTTAATATTTTTTGGATCTGCATAAATTCCTTCTTCTGAAATAATGTTACCCAAATAATGAATTTGTTTATGATAAAAATCATATTTGTTTATTTTTGCATACAAACTATGCTCTTTAAACACTTGTAAAACCATTATCAAATGCTTCTCATGCACCTCTTATTTATTAGAAGAAATCAATACATCATCCATAAAAACAAGAACACACTTATCGAATTACTCATTGAAAATGCTATTCATGAGACACACGAATATAGCTAGTGCATTTGTGAGATTGAATGACACCACCACAAATTCATAATGGCCATACCTTGTTTTAAAATATACCTTATGGATGTTGTAGAATTCCTTAATTCTAACTTCAAGATATCAAGATCTTAAATCAATCTTAAGAAGACTTTTACCCCTCTCATTTGATCAAAAAAGTCATCAATACGAGGCAATGGATACCTTTTCTTCATTGTGACTTTATTCAACTTCCCGTAATCAATACATATCTTGAGAGTTCGATATTCCTTCTTAATAAATAAGATAGGTTATAACCAAGGATACACACTTGGATGATTGTGTCTCTTCTCTAGTAGCTCTTGCAATTGTATTTTAAGATCCACTAGCTTTGGACTATTCGTTCTATAAGGAGCCTTGGATGTTGCTATATCTCTTGGTTC
>JASDQU010010699.1:86338-110619 GCA_032191745.1 Picea mariana
AAACCAATCAAAAGAGGAGTGAACCAGGCCTGAAACAATCAAGGGGTAGAATACGTTCAATGAGGAGAAATCAAAACAAGAAGTTTCGATTTGAGGCTATCTCCCCAGTGGAGTTGTCAGTTTCTGTTGTAGGAAAATCTCCCTGCGGACAGGTGGATTGTCTCATAGAGCTTGACCTTAACTCTAAGACATAAAATGCTTAACGTGGACACTAAATTCCTTTCAAATCTATACACACTAACACATGAGAAGGAAGGAGAACAGAAGTACCTCTTTATCGACGTTTGTCCCTGCACGCTCCGAGTTGAGCTTCGATCCTTTGCTCCTCGCTGAGTCCTGTAGACAAACAAGATATGACCACTTCCTATTCTATTGATGTTAGCTTGAAAATATATCTATCTATCAATGATAAGTTCATGTAACATCAGACACAAACTAGAAAGAAACAGGCCAAGTGTGTCATAGTAATGAGAATAACGACAGCAGTACTTACAATCGTAGATGCGAATGCAACAGCTTTGTCAAGTCCCCTTCGTCTAACCCTTGCTCAAAAGATACACAACCTGGATGACAGCAGCTTCACTGATCACTCTCCTTTGGTTGACTGTGTGTTTCCTATGAGATCATAGGTTTCATGCTAGCAATTCTTCCCCCTTTCCACCAACATAGAGCTTGCTTATATAGGTTAAGAGGAGCTTAACCTCTTGAGTTATCTTTAGAACAAGTTGAGGAACTTCCTCCTTAGATCAGGGATCTCCTAATGGAACCAAGAATTTGAATGCAACTACCTTCTAAACTTGAAATATTCTCCCCTTATTCTCCTCAACGGGCCAAATACTGCCTCAAATTAGGCAGCGCTCCCTCAAAAGGGGCATCAGAGCGCTGTAGCGCTCCCTAGGAAGCTTGAGGGAAGCGCCAGCGCTCCAAAAGTGGATAGCGCTCCTTCAGAGGGGCAGGCAAGTGTTATAACGCTCCCTAAGGCCTTCTAGGGGAGCGTCAGTGCTCCTAAGGCTGATGTAGGGGAGCGCTCACCCTCAGAACCTTTTTTTAAGATCTCTTCTCAGGTGTTAAGAGTTCCTTGACTTCAGTTAACCAGTTCCCCTTCTCCAAATCAAGTGTATGAGATGTTTTAAGTGCCTTCTTAGTGTCGTCGTTATGGCAGTATGCTTAAACAACGTTTGCGACACTTGTGAACAACTTGTGACACTTGCGAAAGTTGTAAGGAAGATGTGACACTTACGACAATTGAGAGGAACATGCGACACTTATCCAGTTGAGTAATTTTGACGTGTAACAAATGCAATTCCATCTGTTATGGCGTGGTCCCAACGACCTAATGGCGATCTTTCTGGCCATAAATGCAGTTCGAGCCATTCTGAAGCGTCGGTATAACGGTCAGGATGCCTCCAATGATCATATTTCTTCTCTATGGTGAAGTGTCAATCTTTGTTGTTCTGCTATCCCGACGAAGTTCAAGTTCTGCAGACCTTCCTTATGTGAAGTCCTCTCTGGAACTTCCTGCAATTTTTCTAACCTTGCTTTCTTCTTGTTGAGATTTTTAGTTTTCTTCCCTGTGATTTGAATCATTGGGTTCCTCTTTCCATTTTTTTTCTTATCTACTCTTAGCATAGTAAATTCACATTGTTGCAGGTCGTTCAAGGGTAATACTTCTTCTCTTTCTGGAGTAGGTGTTCTACTCTCTTGTACAGACAGGTGTTTCAAGTCTCCCTATGTTCTTTCAACTTCAACATCTAGATCTTTGGTCTTCAATAGCTTCGACTTGTCCTTTTGTTCTTCTATTAAGTGTTTTATTCTCCTAGCCATGAAATCTCTTAGTTCTTTCTTTTTCTATTCTAGATCTCCCTCTTCTTGTTTCCTTTGTATCTGATCTTTCTCAATCCAGGTTTTTCCTAGCAGAATAGAAAACGAGGCATTGTTCTCAACAAACTTAATGACCTCAAATTCTTCCTCTGTCGAAGTTCCATGAACACTCATAGGTATTTGGGTAAGTATTCTACATAGGGTTATCATTTTCCCTTTAAAGAATCCTATTCCTCCCAATGAAGGAACCATAACAGGTTTTCCCAAAATTTCCCAAGTTCTTTTTGTCATGATATTCATCTGTGTTTCCTCATCCAAAATACAATCTATTTCAAAGTCTCCTATTCTTGTTTCTATACACTCCTTCTCTTTTAATATCTATGACAAGTTAATGTCTCTATGATCATTCAGGGTTTCTTTCATCTATAATAATACAATCTTTGATTCTTTATGGGGTTCTATCATATCCTTATTTTCTTGGCATGTCTCATGGTTTTCTTGTTTCATATTCATCTTTTCAACTTTAGCAATCATATTAGGGAAATCCAAAACTTGATGATCCATAGCTTTACAACAAAGACAACTAGGACCTCTACCAGAGCATTCCTTAGCAAGATGTCCTGGTCTTCTGCAACCATAACAAAGAGTTAATCCTCTCTTTCTTTTAAATGATCCCCAACCTTTCATGTACAATTCACTGGGATCACAGTAACTAACCTGCAAAAAATTATTTCTAGGATCCTGCATCCATTTCTTAGACCAGACATTCTTTCTATGCATAGGAATAACATATCTTTTACTATTTCTATCATATCTACTCATATCAAATATTCTTTCTTCTAGTTGTGCCCTAGTTTTGAGACTAGGACAAAATCTATCAAGTATTCCTAGATCCATTTTTTCGAAACAAAAATTTTCACTTATCTTACCTTTTTCAGAGCACAAAGCTTTAAGATCTTACTTCTTTTCTTCAGATCTGATTCCTTTCTTAGCACAGAGCTTCGCAATCAAGTAGAATATTGTGCACTACAACAACATATCTATGCACAGATATTTTTCTTCTCTTCAGTTCCTAGAAATCATAGTTTCATGTCCCAACAACGAAATCATCTATTGGGACACAGGGGCAGACCCAGGGTTCAACGCTTCAACAACGCACCAAAAAAACCCTAACTACCAGCCCTTTCAACAACACTTGCGAAGAATATGAAGTCTCACCCGAGGTAGAGGCAGGGGTGGTTGCAGGACTCAAGTGTTTACAACCTAGCTGGGACACAGATCTGTGATCACAGTACTCAACAGAGCACTTAGCAATTAATATTCATCAGTATTTAACCCTTATTCACATCGCAGGTCCAGACCCTAATTACAGAACAACACAGTATTCAACAAGATCTAACACATCCAAGCACTTAGCACATAGAAAAAAATAAGATCTATCATTCATTCACATCACTAAGCACTAAGATCCTATATCAGATGCATTCAACATACAGATTACAACACTAAGCATAAATCACAATAATCACATAACAACCATAAAGCACAAAGCAACCATAACACAGGATATATGTGGTTCACCCCAGTGTGGGGCTACATCCACCAACTCTTCTTATTTATTTATTGTCTTCTGTCAATCTTCTTTACATGCACAGAGCCTCAAAACCCACTCTGCATAGGACAGGATATCTGTGCGCACCTCACCAGATCTTCCTTCCCCGAGCTAGGTCACAGCACAAAGCTTTCCTATAGTCTTCACGCAAGCTTCTTACAATCACTTGCACTTATCTCTGCAAGTTCTCAACATGTAGTATGCACAAAGAATTCACACTTAGCTTACTGGCCAGGTTACACACATAGGTCTCCCTTACTTACATCGCCTAGATTTCTATTTATACATTACAAAAGGGCCTAAACATGGGTAAACCCATGGGTTGACATCCCCATACCCATTACATAAACCCTAAACCCAAAAATGCCCTAAAAAGGGGCCAAGATCCCATGATCTCTACTTCACCTTGTGGTCCACCTTCGACCAGCCTGTTGAAGTCCCAAAAATGGTCAAGCATGACCAAGGTTTTCCACAACTTGGTCAAGGGCCAACACTATGTTTAAATAATAAAATGTGATTCCAACTACTAAGGGGACATGGACAAGAGATGGGGGATGAATTAATCCATGAGAGGGGGGAGTCTTTAAGATAACATCCATAAGGGGTCAAAGGGATAATTACCCATGCATATTAATTCAACCCATTTTCCTAAACTTGCTAATTGTATATGAACCTTCCAATTTTTTATTGAGTGTTCCCAAAGCCAATCATTGAATACATGTAAGAGGGTGATTGTAAGTGGTCACATACCATAGTTATTGGGCACATGGGGGTTGAGTAAAATCATCTTGGGGAAGAATGTGAGTCAAGAAAGGCAAGCCAAAGGGAAGAAATTTGTATGGGTGGGGACAATTGTCCCTTGTGGTACCTCGAGATGACAGTTCTATCTCCTCAGCCAGAGATTTCATGCCTTATATTTATGGAATGAGTTGAGGCTTCATCTACCAGTCCTTTTTCATTAACTGAGTCCTCCTCAGGATCGAAGCACGACTTAACGCCTAGGGGGCGGCCACATGCTGCTCTCGAATTTGTCATTATATAAGAACGCGATTGTGGGGCTATCATAAGAGGTTTGGATGCACACCACTTTTGAGCTCGCAATTCACCACCTTCTGCCACATATATCTTTCTCTATACCATGGTTTCAATTATGGGACCGCTCAAGAATTTTATCGTTCGAGCATGCTCCATCCCCATAATGAAGCATGGTCATCGATCTGGTCGTGATCTGCGATCTAGGAAAGCCTCGTTTTTGCTTCCACACGCTGCCCTTGGATGGACCCTACTTCCTACTGCAAAGATCAATGACTCACAATTACTTTTGGAGTTCAGGATTTGGGCCTTTTCAATGCATAGCTCCTGCAATCCTCCGAAGTGCGAGATTTGCCTCCACATGTCCTCTTGATTTGGACTGTCAAGATTCACTTCGGGAGTTCGGGCTTTGGGCCTTTTTATTCTACTTGCTCGTGCAATCCTCCGAAGTGTCGAATTCCCAAAGTGAGAGATCTGGTAACGCGTGGCCTCATCCTTCAATGGCTCAGATTTACTTCGGGACTTTGGGATGCTTGGATAGTTGTTAATCCTTGTGAAAATTCTAAACTCTGACTTTCCGAGAGCCGCTAATATGAATTGTATACAGGATCTCCTCCATTGAAACATGAACCTGTCTGTTTGACTGTATTTCAACCTGAAATGGACTTCTTTTGAATGTTGCGCTTGGATGCTTCTGGTGAAAACCATGAACTTGGATGACCTATTTCCCTTGACAACTATATGTGATAATATAGTGCGATCAAATTTTCTATTGCACAAACTTTTGTTTCCCATGAGTGTAGTTATCTGTAAAAAATTTAAAAAAATCAACATTTTAGAATAGTCTCACAAAAAAATTCATTCTCACAAAAATTATTAAAAGAAATATCAAGAATTTTATGTCCAACAAAGCCTTCACCTTGAAAAAATGTTCAACAATGCTTTCAATATATAATTTTTTTTTTGCATTCAAAACATCAACCACTTTGTTCAAAACAACGAAAAATATGATTCAAACTTTCTTAGGGGCTCCACATATGCAAAACCATGAAACGAGAGAGTGAATTGTGTTAAATTGGTTTGGCCGAAAGCATATTTATAAGATTTGACGCCAATTGAAACAAAATGACGTGTCCCTTCATTTGTTTTGACTGACAGAATTCTCTGACCCATTTTTCAGCTGAAAAACCAATGCTCGACCAAAAAATGAGGAATCTGTTTATTTTCTACGGATTCCATTAAAAAAATATATTTCGACCGAAAAAAATTCTTTTCGTCCGAAATATTCTTTCGGTTGAAAACCTACGAATGGGATTGTTTTCAGGAACTTGAGAATTCCCTCCAGCTTACTTGAACTTTGGAGGTTGTAGACTCCTGCAAATACTCGGAATTTAGATTCAAAATTGATACAACACTTGCAAAATTGAATCTACTTTCTATAGATATAATTTGTTTTCATTTTTATTATTTTTTATACAATTTTATTTAATTTTATAAAAAACTCACTGCATAATATTTTCAGGTGACATTATGATTCAGTGAAATGAAATATCCATATCTCTAAAAATACACAGTGGAAAATTTAGAAAAATTTATATTCACAATCCTTAAATTGTTCTCTTCAAAAGAGTATTTTTATATTTTACTTTCAAGTAAGAATTAAGATAGATACAAGGTGGGGAGAAACATGTGTTTAAAATTTGCAATTGTTTCAGCTTGGTCAACATCAAAAAATTCTAGAAATTATAATATCCATCTGTTAGATTCAAAATTATAGTCATAAGAAAATAGATCCTTTGTAGATTGTTGCAGTATATTTAGTTTTTCAAAAACAAAATTTTAGTAATAGATAGATTGTTGGGAGAAAACATAAGTCATTATCATTCCTTTCATTTTTAAGGGGCATACTGTGAAACAATTGCTAAATTGACATATCAAATCTCAATAAAAATAATTTAAAAAATAGTATGTAGAAAGATAACAAAATTCTTCACAAGTTTTGTTTTTACTGTAAAGTGAAATTCTAAATAAAAAAATACTTTTTTATACCGAAAGTTGAAGAACTTGTGAAAATATAGATTTTATTCTCATAAAACAAGCAAAATAGACACCCATCTTCATGATTTCACCCATTTTGTATTATGTGTATTTATATCGATATTTTATTGTATGGTGTTTTGCAGTTGTTACATATTAGTAGTAGACCCTCTACACCCATGGATGCATCAGTGCCTAACCCCACCACTAATCCAACAGTAGAGGAAGCCTACTCATTGGGCGCACCCCACACAGAGGTATGTGTCACATTTGATAAATTCACCATAGTCATTTCTTTATTTTATGGCATCCTCAAAATTTTAATGTTCTTGTATTTCTATAGGATTTGGGACTAGGCGATGTTGGGGAATGTCCATCTAGGATGAACAAGTGACCTGCATCATAGGTATCACGTGTAGAGTTAAATATCGTATAATTCTCAATTTTGTTGTGTTTATGTTTTTTAATTTTACTATTTGGTACTAATAGTTCAATATTATTAATATGTATGTAGGTTGTTGGCATATTTGCTAGTTATAGTACTACTGCACTCCCTGGGAACCTTAAATTTTCTTCTGGGTTACCTTTCTCCATGCCTAAGGAGTTGCAATCATTTGTACATCCTGTGGGGGTCTATCATAACCCACCCCTGTGATATGTCTTATTGCACACATCCTTAGTGGATTCACACACAGGCCACCCATATGCACCACCTCTTCCATCGGATCCATCCAAAGTGGATGCACCTATATGCCACCCACTCCCACCACCATTTACATCTGCCCCATCAATTGAGGTTTCCTCGTAGCAAGTTGTACAACCTATTTCTCCATCTTCTAGTGAATCTCCATCGAGGCCCGAGATATTCACGATGAGATAATGTCTCGATGATAATTTTTTGTGTATCATGAATTTGATTTTACATATATTTTTTTAATTTTCTTGACTTGATCCTTATAACTGATGCAGGGTGGCATCGCAGAGAGATTGGGTTCATGGAGGAGATTAACACCTTCACGATTGACAATAACATATGTGTTGAGTTGTATTAGGTTAAATTACAACATATCATTTTGTATGTCTATTAATTCAATGAGGGAAAAACTTATAACAATGTTTTTTCTTTGTGCAGTCTCTAGAGCGTCGAAGCATGCCCAGGCCTAAAACCATTCGAGGTGTTTCCTTGAGCAAGAGAAGAAAAATATATTTCTAGGATGCTCCTGAGAGTGGAAATGGTGGTAGTGGTCAATGATTGACCAACTACTGCCATTTTGTATCTAGGCCACCATATGGATGTTTTTTTATGTTAGGGCACTTGTTGTCTCTTTGTATATTGGGCATGAGGTGCCATTTTGTAAAAAATGTATAATTTAGACGATGTTGAATACACACACACACACACACACATTTCATGGCACATTTTTTTATGAATCTCATTGTTTCTGCATTTTATGTTGATGAATATATGAATTTTATGTGTATTAATCCCTTGATTTTTTTCTAAAGTGATTATAAATACTTGCATTACACATTAATGAATATATCATGGTGGAAAATATTTGTAAGTGCTAAATCCATAAGAAATTAATGGTTCTCAAGTAGCATTGCTTGCTATTCAACCATGTATCTCTACATCATCGATAGTTCATTCATTTTGAATTATTTGCATGAATGTTGTGGATATCCATATTCTAACTCACAACCAACAATATGGACTACCTCTTGAATTATCTCCATATAAATCCAATGACAATCCACCCTCAAATAGTGGTCACTTGAAAATATTGTGACCTAAAAAATGACATATTACAATACTTTATTATAGAAATAATTTTTCTCATTTATCTTCTACATATTTGTAAATCACTTAACAATCTCAGCTCAATGTTATGTCAAATTAACCTCCATAACTAGTACTAGAATTACTCAATTATGAATATGACATAAGATAAAATTCAATTATGCAAGTACACAACATTTGGATAACCCAAACACTTCATATATATTTATAATATGAATTACATGCACCTACCAATATCTTATCATGGGTTGTTACAAGTTGGGCTCTTCAAATCCTAGTGAGGGAAACCCTAAGATAACATTAGCCAATAGCTCACTCCATTAGAGATCATAAACAATCTAGCATACATAATGGTAAGTCCTTTTTGGAACATACATTTGTATCCCACAATTGTACAAGATCAACTCCCTCTATCTTCTCGATAACAAGCACATTAGGTAGCACTAGGTTTTCCAAATGCCACAAAACCCTAACTTCTTCTCTTACCAGAGCTACATGATAAAATTATTTCTTTTCTCCTATAGGTATAAGTCCTAGTATTCTTAGTCTCCTTAGGACAAAAAATTGACCCTATTCTTCCCTTGACATTCCTTAGAGAAGCCTAGTTGTTAGTTTCTTAGTTGATTAAATCCATAATTTGGCCATTTTCTATAGCACACACATAAATTCAAAAAAGAATGGTCAATGACTCATTCATACACTCATGTTTGTTTAGGTCCTGTAGTGGGTATATGTAAATTTTGTTAAACCCATAAATTATTAATAACATTTATTCAATTTTCCATGATGTCCACTAAACTTATTGATTTTGATCAATACAATGAGAGAGTTCACATGGAAACTAGATCTTATAATCGATATCATTTTCCACCTACAAATAAAGGTTTTGTTGGATACACCGACCACACTGAGAGGGAGGGTGAATCAGTGTAGGGATCCTTTTTGACTTCCCTTCACAAAAAATCCTTAGTTAGAAATCACCATTTACTCATCACTTATTACTATCAATTATAACCAGTTGTATGTGAACATATAACACAAAAATATATCATCAACAAGCCATCGCCACAAAGAACAAAAGATGTATGTACAATTTTCCTTTTATTATGGAATACAACCTTGGGTTTATTAACAACAACTAAATAGAGTTACAAATCCACAAGAGCACCAGCTATGCAATGCAAGGCTCAGCTTACATAAATTGACAACAACTGAGAAGAAGATTCAATCCTCAACATATAGCAATTTGTCAATAGGTACGCGACCTGTCAGTAGTACAACACACATATGTACGCGCCCTACCAATAGTGCAGCTCGCGTATGTATGCGGTCTGGCTCACAGCAACCTGCATGTGCCTCCTTAAGATCTAGGGTTTTCTCTCTCCATGAAAACTTGAATCTTCTACATCCTTCAATCACATCCACTTCTTCCTTTCACTGTCCAATATATACCAGAACCGATCAAAACACATCTATGCTCTCCAACAACTTACTCATGCTCTTCAACCATACAATATGAATGTTGCTCAATCATGCATAAGTAACCAGTATATTATGGAAACCATATCAGTACTGAAGCATAAGAGTGTTTCTCACTCAGTCAATGAACCAATAAAACCATATCACAACAGCCATACCAAGAATGCCTTAAGCATTCACCATACCATAAGAAAGAGTATCCATCAAAAAAATCATGTAACCATACTAGAAATTATATGGTAGATTTGAGCCCATAGAATGCAGATCTGGAACTTGCTTCATCCTTCAGGAACATAGCACCATATCACACTCAATTCTCCATTAATTTCTTCAAATTTATGCACTTTGATCTCCTTCAACCCGCATGTGTACGTGCCCTATGGCCTGCCTCACTGTAGCCCACATATGTATGCGCTCTCGCTCACTACATCCCCCATGCTCCTTCAAGAACTAGGGTTTCTGAACTTAAGAACATTTTCTTGTCAAGATCTCAGACTTATGGAAACTTTGATGTGTCCATGAGAAATTGCAATCACTCTCTTACTCAAAATAGATCTTCAATATATTTTCAACAGAGATGTCTTTACAAGAGACTCTTGCCTCTTATCTATACTCTCCAAGTAGATTTCTTAGAAGCATCCACTTACCCACTTTGTACACATATCCACTTTATCCACATAACCATTTTGTCCACATAGACACCTTTATCCAACTTTGTCCACTTAGCCACTTTGTTCACATGGCCACTTGTCCATTTAACCCTCTTTCCTTATTTTTAGGGTTAATCCATTTATAACCACTTTCCATAATTAGAAGGTTCTCCATTAACTTTATTATTTAAATAATCCTCTTTGAATTCATCACTTCACTTTATTATTTAAATAATTTCTTCTTTGTAAGCACTTTGACTTCTTTGACTTTTTGGGGCTTCTAGCCAACACATGAGGGTCCTCCAACTTCGTAAGGCCATAACTCTCAAACCGTGAGGATTTATGTGACGTTCCACATACCACCGGAAATGACATGATAAGAACTATCCATATAGGATAGTTTCAATAACAAATTCATTGGTCTTCATCTCATTATTCCATAATTAATCATGGGTTATCTAAACATACTTCTAGGATAACTCAATCGCAAAGAGTTTTCCCATGAGAGATTTCACCATAAGGGGACCACTTTGGAGTTCATCCATTTGTACTTCCTATCAACTATGACAAGACAATAATGAGTCATATTTACATCAATCCAACAAGAATAAACCATGACAATATATCACTATGACATTGTCCCTTTTTCATTGATTATATGCATGACCACATGATCCAATGATCAATACATTAATGCATCCATCCATCTATGCATCATATATAAATGACAACACATCGATCCATCTTCATCCATGCATGACAACACATTGATCCATCTTCATCTATGCATGACTTCATTTATCAATGACTTCACTTGACATCCATTCATTTACAATAGTGACAATAGATACTTCATCAATATACTATGACAAGACATTGTTCCTTTGACATCAATGACAACATGATCCAACAATCTACCCCTTTAGCATTGATGGCAATGCCAACATTGATGTCAACACCAATCATTGATGGAAACATGTAGACATGGCATTTCTCTTCATCAATGGTCATCTCAATCACATCAATGTGATTATCTCTCCCCCTTTGACATCAATGGAAAAGGGTAGTTCTCTCCTTGGGACTTCTCTCCCTGCTTGAAATATCCTTGGGGCTGCTCCCTCTGCCTGGATGCCTTTGATATTTATCTGACTAATCTATCTTTGCATATCATAAGTATCTCCTCTTGGAATCATGGGAAGAATAATGACTCCCCCTATGGGTATGTCTCCCCCTATATTCTCTGCAATATGAACAATATGCCACCACTTCAATATGCTTCTGCTGCAAATGCTACTACTCAACCGGAACATGGATCAACTACTTAAGAATGATCCAATTTTTAGATGACGATCCTTGGACCTGTCCATTCATCAAACTTTTTCCATACCATACATCATGAAGAAAAAGATATGTCAACAGTGAATAGAGAATCATGAACAAAACATCAATCAAGTACATCTTGTTCCATATTGTGTGCCAACCATGAACAATACCTATGTACATCAAACATGTACATCAATACCATACAATATACCATAATATATCATCAATGAAGTGTATCAACCATATTCCAAGAACATGTGCCAATTGTGAACCAACCATATGCCCCTACCAACATGCTAACCATGTGCCTCAAACAAGTGTCATATCACCCATGACATGCCTCTACCATGAACCAAGTGCCACAACCATGTATCTCAATCAATCAAGTGTCTCTACTATGTCATCCCATACATCATGTACCAATGTATATGATAAACAAGCAATACCAATGGTGTACTTTAGCCAAGTACTATCACCCACAAACATATACCATCTATGAGTGCATCAACATTGCACTAAACATGTATCACCACATTTACCAAGCAAGTGCATCCACCATGCACCAAAAAGGATGAACTACTTTAAAGATGTGATATCATACATGTATTCCATATCAACCATAAACCATGTGCCAATCATACTTCTAGAAGGTGCCTCTATCAGTGTACAAAAAGTGTACCAAACATGCATAAACTATATGACTCATCAATGATGTACAATATAACCACTTCATCAACTCATCAACTACATGTCCCAATATGTAGCTCAACCACATGCCAAATGCATGTAAAAAGATATACAACAAATATGCCTCTAATAATACATCATAATATATATCAATGGAACTCAAATATGTACCAACCATGTACCCTAACAAATTTGTCTCAACTTCCATTCACTACAACAAATACTAAACACCCAAAGATACATGTACTAGAAGTGTGTCTCAATAGATCAACGACATCTCTAGCTAGCATTATCATGATATATCTCATAACCAATGTGCCATAACTTCACTGTCACAACCAACATTGTACCTCATAGAAAAATGTTTCAATCCACACTCTAGGGTTAGTACCATGCATCCAAGATAGTCTTTCAACACTCAACCATATGTCACCACCATACATACAAAAATTATGTATGCCAACATGTAATCATGAAAACCTGCAACAAACCACGTCAAACCCTACAACAAACCATTCCAGTGCCTGCAGAACAAAGTTATACCATCATACCATGGTGCAACTCATATGCATAGCCTTTTTCAAAAGCTATTACCAACTATACGAGGCCTAATATACAAACATCTCGCGTATGTACATGACCTATTTATAGTTCCGCTCACATATGTACACAACTATTACCAATGTAACCATCGTATTCTTCAGAAGAAGTCAAGCTTGAGCTTGCCTTAGGGATTCCATTCTGTTCATATTGTTCAGCCTTCTTCAGCCACTTCTGAAGGTGTCCCAACTTCTCACAACTTAATCTCTGAGATTCCATCTTTTCAAAATTGTCTTCTCTTCTAGCCTCATGTGTTCTTCTAGTCATAATATATGAAACACTCCTCATGGATTGTCTTCTTGTGTTCCAACAATCCTGAGATTTGTGGCCAAATCCACTACAGATGTAGCATCTCATGGTGTGACATTGAGCAGTAATGCATCCTACTTTATTACATCGCCAACACGTTAGGGTGTTATGAAACCTTTTATTATCTCTCCTTGCATAATATCTACATTCCAAAGATTTGTGACCATATTCATTACATGAGTAACAATGACCATGAAAAAAAATTTCATACCTTTGCTTTGGTGTCCATCTTGAAGGTGTTTCTCTTCTGAATTTGCTTTGAGGTGTAAAGATGGCTTCTTGATGTCTCCCTTTCTTTATTCTTTTGAAAGTTTCCTTCCCTTGTGTAGGTGGTTGAATTACATCATTATTTCCATCTTTTGAGAATGAGGGACTTACCTCAAGCTTCTTTGAGGTGCTTTCTTCAACATGTGTAGCTTCTTTGTTGTATCCAACACCTGATTTATCATTTGGTGATCTTTGACTATCCAAGATTTAATTCAAGATATTTGAGCTATTCAAGAATTTGTTTGACTTCTCTACTTTCTTTCTAAGATCAACAACTTCAGTTTCCAACTTATGACATGACTCTTCCTTTTCATTTAATTGATTCTTTAGTAGTTCCTCTACCCTTTTGGATTCTTCAATTTGGGTCTTGATATGGATATTAATTTCAATGATTTTGCTAATCTCATCATCTTCCTTTTTCTTTTCTTCTATTTCATTATTTAGTCTTTTGATCTCTTTTTATATTTCTTCTAATTGAGACCTTTTACTCTCTTCTTGTTCCTTGAGCATTTTCTTTAGTTTCAAAATATGTTTTTGATTCTTTTCAAGAAACATTTTAGTGTTCTCAGAAAGATAGCTATAGTCTATATAACTATGGTCATAGTTGTATTCATATAGACCGCAATCAACTTTCCTTTTAAGATTTGAAAGTTCTTCTTCTACTTCTTCCATGGGATAATTATCATTTGATTCTTCACAAACTATTTCTATATCTTATTATTCACATTTAGAGAAACATTCAACATCATCACATTTAGAATTATTGAAATCGTAGGATTGTGGAGATTCTTTACCTTCATTGTTCTTGATGGAGTTGTGTTTAGTGTCTTCATTTTTCCTTGGTATGTCTTCTCTAGATTTATCCATAGATCCTTGGCAGAAGTGCATTGTCCCATGCTCTCTTTGATAGAACTTGAGAGTCCATTGAGAATGTTCTTGAGAGCCAATGCATCATTCTTCTTTTCTTCCTTTTGAGTTGCAAAATTTGACTTGTTATTCAAAGGAACTGATCCACCAATAGTTTATTTCCAAACACTTGCTCCTTTTTCCTTCAAATACACTTTCATTTCTATTCTCCATGTTGAATAATTGTTCTCATCAAGGATTGGAACTTCATCATCCATTTTTGTGTCCATGGATCTCCTCCAATCTTGTTAAGGCTTATAGTGAAGGCCCACTTTGATACCAATTGTTGGACACACTGACCACACTGAGATGGGGGGTGAATAGGTGAAGGGATCCTTTTTTACTTCCCTTCACAAAAAATCCTTAGTTAGCAATGACAATTTACTCATCACTTATTGTTGTCATTTATAACCAATTTCATGTGAACATATAAAAACAACATATATCATCGGTAATCCATCGCCACAAAGAACACAAGATGTATGTACAATTTTCCTTTTATTATGGACTACAATCCTTGGGTTTATCAGCAACAACTAAATAGAGTTACAACTCTACAAGAGCACTAGCTCTGTAATGCAAGACTTAACTTACACAACTCAGCAACAACTGAGAAGAGGATTCATTCCTCAACAGATACCTTTCTTTCAACAGGTACATGACATGTCAGTAGTACAACATGTGTATGACGTGACCTACCAATACTGCAACTTGTGTATGTACGTGGTCTGGCTCACAACATCATGCGTGTGCCTCCTTAAAATCTAGGGTTTTCTCTCTCCATGAAAACTCATATCTTCTGCATCCTTTAGTCACATCCACTTCTTCCTTTCACTATCCAATATGTACCATAACCAATCACAACACATTTATTCTCTCCAACAACTTACTCATTCTCCTCAACCATACAATATGAATGTTGCTCAATCATGTATAAGTAACCAGTATACTATGGAAACCATATCAGTTTAAAACATAAGAGTGTTTCTCACTCAGTCAATGAACCAATAAAACCATATCACGACAACCATACCAATAATTCCTTAAGCATTCACCATATGATAAGAATAAGTATCCATCAAAACAATCATGTAACCATACCAGAAATTCTATGGAAGATATGAGCCCATAGAATGCATATCTAGAACTTGCTTCATCCTTCCGGAACTTGGCACCATCTCACACTCTAGTCTCCATGACTTTCTTCAACTGTACGTGCTATGATCTCCTTCATCCCACATGTGTACACACCCTACCTCACTGTATCCCGTGTATGTACGTGCTTTGGCTCACTGCAGCCCGCATGCTCCATCAGGAACTAGGGTTTCTAAACTTCCAAAAATTTCGTCGTCAAGATCTCAGAATTACAAAAACTTTGATGCATCCATGAGAACTTGCAATCACTCTCTTACTCATAATAGATCTTCAATATATGCTCAAGAGAGATATCTTTACAAGAGACTCTTGCCTCTTATTTATACTCTCCAAGTAGCTTCCTTAGAAGCATCCACTTACCCACTTTGTCCACATATTCACTTTATCCACATAACCATTTTGTCCACATAGCCACCTTTATCCAACTTTGTCCACTTAGCCACTTTGTTCACATGGTCACTTTTCCATTTAACCCTCTTTCCTTATTTTTAGGGTTAATCCATTTATAACCACTTTTCATAATTAGAAAGTTATCCATTAACTTTATTATCTAAATAATCCCCTTTGACTTCATCACTTCACTTTATTATTTAAATAATTTCTTCTTTGTAAGAACTTTGACTTCTTTGAATTTTTTGGGCTTCTAGCCAACACATGAGGGTCCTCCAACTTCATAAGGCCATAAATCTCAAACCGTGAGGAGTTATGTGACGTTTCACATACCACCGGAAATGGAATGACAAGAACTATACATCTAGGATAGTTGTACTAACAAGTTCACTAGTCTTCATCTCAGTATTCCATAATTAAGAATGGGTTCTCTAACCATACTTCTAGGATAACTCAACCGCAAAGTGTCTTCCTATGAGGATTTCACCATAAGGGGACCACTTTGGAGTTCATCCATTTGTACTTCCTATCAACTATGACAAGACAATAATGAGTCATCTTTACATCAATCCAACAGGAATAACCCATGACAATATATCATTATGACATTTTCCCTTTGTCGTTGATTCTATGCATGACCACACAATCCAACGATCAATACATTAATGCATCCATCCATATATGCATCATATATCAATGAAAATGCATCGATCCATCTTCATATATGCATTAAAACACATTGATCCATATTCATCTATGCATGACTTCATTTATCAATGACTTCACTTGACATTCATTCATTTACAACAGTGACAATAGATACTTCATCAATATACTATGACAAGACATTGTTCCTTTGACATAAATGACAACATGATCCAATAGGTTTTGAGGTTACATTTCATGACAGACCATAGAAAGTAATACTATACTAACAAAATTCCTCTAGGGAGACTTAAAACCATTATTCTTTTCCCTTCACCATCTATGAGATTTTATTGCACATTCCTACCCAATTTTTGGGTTAGATAAAACAAGGAGACAAAGGACCCTCCCAAAAACAATCCCACAAACATGCTCATTCCATGTCATTTCCATGCCATGACATGCCATTTCCATGTCATTTCCATGCCATTCCATTGCCACACCATTTCCATTCCTTGACATACCTTTTACAAGCCATGGTATGTAATTTACATGCCATGCCATTCCATTGACATTCCTTTCCAAGCCATGCCATGTCATGCCATTGACATGCCATTCCATTGACTTTCCTTTCCAGGCCATGTCATTCCATGCCATTTCCATGCCTTGTCATTTCTATTTCATGCCATGCCTTTCCATGCCAACGTTATGCCTTTCCATGCCATGCCATTTCCATGTCAATGCTATGCATTTCCAATACTTTTCATGGCATGAAATGTCCATGACATGACATTGCCATGCCATTTCCATGCCATGCCATTCCATTTCCATTTCCATTTCCATGCCTTACCAAGCCATGCCATGCCATGCCATTGTCATGTGTCTTCCCATGTCTTGTCATCTAGCTTCCCATTTTAACCTATACAAAAATTAATACAATTTTCCATAACATTATACAAGGAAAAATTCAAATCAAAATATGGATTGAAATAAAACAAGAATAACATAAAAAAATAAACCTTTCTCATCCCAAGAAATTAAAAACCTTTTTTCTACAGACATATGACTTAAATTTATATCACAAAGTTTCTTTCCATCCAATGAAGTGTTTATGACATTTTAAGTGTAGGTGAAAAACTTTGCATGCCTTACCTATCCTTTCCTTTCCATGCCATGCATTTCTTTTCCATGTCATTCCTTTCCTTGCCATTGTATGTCTTTCCTTGCCATGCCATACCATGGCATGTGTAACACCCTTTCTTACAGTAGTTGTAACGCTCTGATACCAAACTGTAACGTTCTTGGCCATCAACCCCATGGTCGGCAAACATTACTATGCGGAATAACAATATCATGCTAAATTATATATATAGCATGCATTTAAACAAGTTAAACACATTAAACTCAGAGTAACCATAAGAATTACTGCTATTATAAATAATCAATGGCTTTCACATTAAATCATTTGCACAGCAGAATACATGATAATATAAATACACAGACATGCAGAAAAGTAATTAAAACATCATTTGGTACTTATCTTGAAACGGTGGTACTTCCACCAACCAGGTGCAAGCCTTCCACGGACCTCCCATCCTTAGACCACACTTCTCATCAAGCTCAGCAGTGGGTCACCCCCAATCTGGGACTAAGATCCACCCCCAAGGGAAGGAATCCTANCTAAGGTTACAGGGAAAACACACAATCACAAAGAAGGAATTCTCTCCCAGGAACCACTCATACTCACTGCCCACAGACTCTACTTCCCCACATGCCTATTCCACCCCAGGAGTATACACCTTCTCTGTCACCCAAACATTCCTTTGGCTGCTAACCTCCCTTGCCTTGGGTTTTAGCAACAGACCGAACTGGAAGTCTCTGAATTCTATGGCAGCTACAGGGTTCCTTCCAAGAGTTCTCTCCTTCCTCTGCGGACTCTCTCACCTCGAAAGAATCACTCACGGGTCAACCAACATGTTCATCCAACTTCAACTACCTCTCTCACCTGGAGAGAGTGTTGTACGACTGGCCAACAAGCCACACAGGGTCATACGCTACACATCCACCACAGACAATAGGAATCTAGACACGAACACCCCAGGTCAGCAATAGCCAGGTGCAACTGTATAACTAGGCTTAGCAGGAATGGGACACTCCTTTTTCTCAATCTGGAAACACAGGATAGACTCATGCTCTGGTTCTCAGGGATGCGTGACAAGTTGTCCATGCAGAGGTCGACTCAGACTCGATGGTTCAGAATAGAAGGTGTGTACCATCTTTTCAGAAACAAACACAGGTTTTTCCCCGAAATCAACATAGGATTTTCCACGGTTTCAGGATTGCATGAGGGTCTCTTACAGAGGTTAGATGGGCTTCCCCCTTAGACGGTCAATGGTGGAATGGGAAAATAACCCTCATCATGGCTCATCTCAACCATTTTATTTGCATGCACCTAGGTTGACACTTGTCACCCATGAAACTGTATGTGTTCCATCAGCATGCATCCCCTTTGCACATGTTTTCCCCTTGCTAGCAAATTAGGATAAAAAAATATAATTCACATGTCTTTTGGAATAATATTAAAATATTATTCCCAAGGACTTAAGCCCCTAGGCTCAACACTTATCCACTCTTCCCACCTTCCAGCCCCTAATCCCTTGCCCACTCTGTGGAAGCTTAGTCCCCCATCACTCATTCATCGTGGTCAGTCTGCACGCAGCGGTGTTTATATTTTATTATTGTTCTGCATAAATACAGGTACAAAATCAGGCTCTTGGCTTTCAACACTTAGGTTCTCTAGCCTAACAATCACATAAGCCCACTAGCTTATATAAACTCGTCTCACCAGCCCATAAAACATATTTACCATTCATTTCATAAACAAGATTTACAATAGGTCTCAGCCTTGGGGACATTACAATCCCCCCTCCTTATTTCTGCACTATCCTCAGTGCAACTTTACACTGCATCTGCAAGATTTTTAAAATCTTCAAAAATATGCGGGTACTCTGCCCGCATAACATATTCATTCTCCCATGTCGCATCCTCAGGACCGTACCAGGTCCACGGGACCTTTACAAGCTCTATGGCTTGATTCTCGAGCTATTTTCTTTTCCTGTCCAATATGCGCACATGATGCACTTGCAAGACACCTTCTGGTTCCACCTGAATCACATTCCAATCGATAACATGATTAGCATCAAGTATATATTTCTTAAGAAGTGAAACATGAAACACATTATGTACAGTCATAGATGCAGGTAATGCAAGCATGTATTCAACTGGCCCAATCCTTTCCAAGAATTTGAAAGGCCCATAGTATCTTTTTGCCAACTTAGAGAAACTTCCCAGCTTCAGGGAAATCCTATTAGTTTTCACTTTCATGAAAACATAATCACCCACTTTGAATTCTCCGTGGGTTCTGTTCTTATCAACATAACTTTTCTACCTGTCTTGGGAAGCTTTCAAATTCTGTTTAATTCTTATCATTTGGTCTTCCATCTCTTTGAGCAACTCTAGCCCAACTACTTCTCTGTTAGCTGGATTATCCTAGCTTACTGGAGTGTTGCACTTTCTTCCATAAAGTGCTTCAAATGGGCTCATCTTCAATGATGCATGATACCCATTATTGTAGGTGAATTCTACCAAATGCAGGTAGTCTTCCCATCTTGTTGGTTTGTCCATCACGTACATTCTCAGCATGTCCTCTATTACTCTGTTCACCATCTTTGTCTGTCCATCAAACTCGGGATGATACGATGTACTAAAATTCAGATTCGTTCTGAATCCTTTGAATAGTCCTTTCCATAAATTCGAGGTGAATTTTGGGTCCCTATCAGACACAATTGTTTTAGGAATTCTATGCAAGCGTGCCACTTCTTTTAAGAAGATGTCAGCGACATCTGTTTCCTTGTGAGTAGTTTTCAGTGGAATAAAATGGGCAGCTTTTGTAAGCTTGTCCACCACAACCATGATTGAATCATGTTGCTTGCTTGTTCTAGGCAATCCTATAATAAAATCCATGGTCACCACTTCCCACTTCCATTCCGGAATAGGTAAAGGCTGCAGCAACCCTGTTGGGTGACTATGCTCAGCCTTAACTTTTTGGCATTCCATACATCTAGCAATGTATTCAACGATCTCCCTCTTCAAACCTAGCCAAAAGTAATGGCTCTTGACAGCTGCCGCAGTCTTATGATATCCAAGATGTCCAACATACGTCACATTATGCATTTCTTTTAGAATTGCAAGTTTCAATTCCTAGACATTGGGTATATACACTCTGTTTTTGTACAGAAGTAATCCAACATCTTCCAAGGTGTAACTTTCCCTTTTATGTGGCCCTTCACTCTGTTGTAGCTTTGCTACCAAATCTTTGTACTGCAAATCAGCATTTGCAACTTCCAAAATTCTATCTTTAATATCAATTATGTACATGCTAATAGTTGAAGCATGTAAGTCATGCACTTTTCTGCTGAGTACATTAGCCACCTTGTTTTCCTTCCCTTTGATATGCTTGATATCAAAGTCATATTCACATAGAAACTCCAGCCACCTACTTTGTCTAGCGTTTGAAGTCGGTTGATCAAACAAATATTTTAGACCATTGTGGTCTGTTCTCAATTCGAATCTTCCTCCCATGAGGTAATGTCTCCATTTCCTCAGAGCGTGGATGATTGCTGCCAGCTCCAAATCGTGAGTGGCATAATTATTTTCATGCTCTTTCAATTTCATGGACTCATAACAGATTACAAATCCATCTTGGTTGAGAACTCCTCCCAACCCTTCCTTACACGCATCTATGCACACCACGAAATCCATATTTGGATTTGCAATTCTCAGAATTAGAGCGCTGGTTAACAACTGCTTCAATTGCTAGAACCTCTCTTAACACTCTTCAGTCCACTGAAACTTTTTCTCTTTCCTTTGCAAGGAAGTGATAGGGTGAGCTATCTTTGAGAACCCTACGATAAACCTTCTATAATAGCCTGCTAGACCCATAAAGGATCTAAATTCTATCACATTCCTTGGCGTTGACCATTCTCGGATGGCCTCAACCTTCTCAGGATCCACAGTGATCCCTTCTTCTGAAATAATATGCCCCAAGTAATGGATCTGCCTTTGATAAAATGAGCATTTGCTCAATTTGGCATACAGTTGGTGTCCTCTGAACACTTGCAGCACCAATCTCAGGTGTTTTTCATGCTCTTCCTCTGACTTGGAATACACCAAGATGTCATCCAGGAAGACTATGACAAACTTGTCTAAATAGTTCCTGAATACACCATTCATCAAGCATATAAAAACAACAGGTGCGTTTGAAAGTCCAAACCGCACCACTGTGAACTCGTAATGACTGTACCTTGTTCTAAAGGTAGTCTTGCTGATATCCTCATCCTTTATTCTTACCTGGTGATATCCTGATCTGAGATCTATCTTCGAAAATATTTTTTCACCCTTCAGCTAATTGAAAAGATCATCGATCCTCGACAGAGGATACTTGTTCTTGACAGTTACCTTGTTCAACTGTCGGAAATCAATGCACAACCTCAACGTCCCAACCTTCTTCTTCACGAACAGAACCGGGGCACCCCAAGGTGACACGTTGGGGTGAATGTACCGCTTCTTTAGAATCTCTTCAAGATGCAATTGCAACTCTTTCATCTCTAGTGTACTCATTCTATATGGAGCTTTTGACACTGGAGCTTCTCCAGCCATCAAATTTATAGAAAAATCGATATCTCTCTTCGGAGGTAGTCCAGGTACCTCCTGAAATACGTCTTTCAACTCTGTGAGTGCCTCATGGTATTCAATCCTTGAGACTTCCTCTCTGGATGCTTCCTCCACACGGGCTGCAAATAATTGAAAGCCTTTCCTGTAACACTTCTTCAGCTGCATGGCTGAGATTTCTCTAACAGCTATTGCTCTGGGAATTCCTTGGACTATTTTCTGATTTCCCTCCTCATCCAGGCATGTAAACTTCTTGTTATGATAGTCCAAGATGGCATGGTGCTAGTCCAACTAGTCCATCCCAATTAAGCAGACATAAGAGCCTAAAGGCAGAGTATTCAATTCATCCTTACTGCTCAATCCTTTCATGTCCACAGGACAGGACTTAATCAACTCAGTGACCTTCCTCTTGGTTCCTGTAGCCAACTACACTAGCCAAGACTTTTCATGTTTGTTTCTTGACAAATGAAAACTTTCCACCACCCTAGGATCTACATAACTATGGCTAGCCCCAGAATAAATTAAAATAACAAATGGTCGGTTATTGATCATACCTTCCACTTCAATCATGTGCGATTGAAATTCTGCTTGCTTGTTGTCTAGGGCTGCGCAGATCCTTGGCATGCTTCTTCCCATATCCTCCACTATTTCAGCTTGCTGAACATTGTGGATGGTTCTCGCTTTATCTTTTCTGTGGGGGCAATACATGTACCTATGGTTCCCTTTCCAACCCCAACACTCAATAAGTGGCGGTCTTGGCATCTACTTACCCACTTCAGCCTTCCTGGGCTCTCTAAAAGATGGATGTCCCTAAGGACTGTTTTTGAAAAAGGGAGGCTTGTTTCCCTTTTGCCTCTGCTCTTTCCTGAACCTCTTCTAATCATCCCAAGCCTTCCGAAAAGTAGGCCTTTCTCTTTGTTGTTCATATAAGCATTTTTCTCTTCTTATTGTTTCTTCCATAGTCTTAGGATCATCATATTGAATCCTTTCACCAATAGAAGGTGGCAGTCCACTCAGATATCTCTGAATCTTGACAGCCTCATCTTTGATGAACAGAACATACTTCAGTAGTTCCAAAAACCTTTGTTCGTATTCATCGATGGTCATGCTACCCAACTTGAGCTTGAAGAACTCCTTCATCTTTCTGTCATAGTACCTTTTGGTCAAGTATTTCTTCTCGAAATACCTCTTGAACTCCTTCCAAGTGATATCTTTCTCTCTGATGTGATACACCCGCACAAACTGACCCCACCACATGGATGATTTTCCCTTTAGTTGATACATCGCAATTCTTCCTTCTGCATGAGGGAAATAATTCTGCAGTTGGAAATATTTCCTTATGCCTAGCAACCATGTTTCAGCATCTTTTGTTGGATTACTGAGAGGGGGGGTGAATCAGTAATAGCGTAATTATAATCCTTTTTCTTCAAATGTTATATCAATGTGGAATTATTATCCAATAATGAGCATTATGAAATAAACAATCAAACACATACATACGTGGAAACCCAAATCAGGAGAAAACCACGAAACGTTTTTTCTTATATGTCTTGAAGAATTACATTCATTGGAAGCACCAACTTCCTTTGTTTTTCAGCTGCAACTGGAAGGAGGCTCCAACCCCGTAGTTTCTCAGGCTACAACCTAAGGGAAGCTCCAACTCCCCAATTCTTTGGCTACAACCAGAAGGAGGCTTCAACCCCCAATGTTCTCCAACTACAACCGGAAGGTTGCTACAACCACTTGTCCTTGCCCCGTCCTGCCACCCTGAAGTAGAAGTAGAATAATGGAACCACTGTCACACTATCACTGTGAGATATACCACTGTAAACCTGTA
>JASDQU010010699.1:144532-166163 GCA_032191745.1 Picea mariana
GGTTATGTATAGAATTTTCAGACTTCTTTCCTTATGAATGCCAATTTCTTTTACATCTTTGTTATACTGTGTTAGAACAGCTTGGAATTAGAGGGTCCAGTCGAGTTGTAGCTGTTATAGGATGATGTTGGATAGGATCACTGTAGCAGTTATATTGTTCTGATCAGTTCTTGTGTTTTTCTCAGCGCTGAGTGAATTGGAATTGGAGGATCCAGTCAAGTCCCCTTTTCAGTTTCTTGAGATCCTGAACCAAGAGGATCTTGCATTCAGAGTCTTTCTTCTGCAAACCGCTGAAAGCCCGTCGCCCAAAGTTGTTTGTTCACCTTTCTTACTAAGTCTTCCACCTGGTCATCTTTTAATCAACCCACTGGCTGAAGTTAGATCAAGACCTCCTTTGTTTCATACATGCTAGGCCCAGTCCCTGAGTTAGAGTGGCATCTCCTCGAGCCTTCATCTCCATTTGATCATCCCTTTATAAACTATCATGACACAAAACTGATGGGTGTCGGGCTCTGCTCCTACAAGCAATCCAGGAGTGACTTCCGACGCTAACAGGTTCATAACTTCTTGGAAAAGACAAAGAAAAAACCCCAAAGAAGGACTAAGAACAAAGTAGAGGAAGCACAAACACTAACTAAGGAACAATAAGTTATTCATAATCATTTAAAAGATTTGATGAAAATGTAGAAAGGACGAATAGTGAGGAAGATTGTTAAAGAAAGGGATGATTCAAAACCTTGGGGTAATGCTTTGCAGGTGAGGATTTCAATTGCAAGATATGATGGCATGTGATTTATGTCTTTCTTTTTTATTTCAATATCTGTGATGTTTACTGTTGTGTATCTTAGGTGGGAAGTCATTTGATAGAGCTCCTATTACAAGCAACCTTCATACAACCTCCTGTTGATCAGTTCGGAGAAGGACCTCCAGAAATTAGACCTGCATTTAAGCACACATTGAGGACATTAATGATTGGCATGTAAGAAATCTTTCCTATATGAACTTTGAGCTTATTACTCTGTAATTTACTTGCACCATGATTTATTATTATTTCTTTTTGTAAAGTCTAGTTGAGGAAGTTATTTAATCTTGAATAACAATCCCTATTCATAAATATTTTCTTGTTTTTATTATAATCAGGAAGGTTTTGAAGAGATTTGGTGTTATAGAATGTGATCCGTTGGTGAAGAGGGGACTTGAAAGAACGGTATGCTGAAAATCTGACCATATTATTGAAGGATTATTTAAATCGTCTAAGATTAATTTTTGATGTGGTCATTAAGTAGTAATAGATTTTTGGAAAACGTTTCTCAAGATATAAAACTTTATTTTTCTATAGATGGTTGCCTACAGAACTGAGGGGTTTGAGAAAGTGTGAGCTCTTGAGATGTCTGTTTTATATCTTTTGACAGGACTTTGAGAAGAAAGAAAGAAAGCTTTAAAAATGCATTACTCTTTTACTGTTCCTTACAATGAATGTTTATTTGCCTTTACAGGCAAGGCACATGGTGATCCCTTACATGCCAATGTTGGTCAAACCTATTCTTTGGACAGGGTACGAGTTTGTTCTGCAAGAGGTTTGGCATAATAAAATTCCTATTGTCTTCATCAAGTTTTGAAAGGAAATTTGCAGTTATACGAAAAACCAGTGATGTTTGAGTTTGTTGGAGGGTTGTGCAGGTAGATGCCTTACTCTTAACAAAGTGCATGAGAAAAGCATATTGTAATTCGGAAAAATATTGGCTATTTTATGAATTTTTGTATTGCAAAGATTATCAAAGGAATAAAATAGAAAATATTTTGTATGAAAATAAAAATTTCCATTTGTTTCCAATGGGGAAGCAAACAAAAAAATGCTACAGAGGCCTCTCAAAAGTTTCAGCTCACTTTACAAGCATTCATCCTGCTAATAAAACTTTTAGCCAATGAAAAACATGTGCAATTTATAATTGTATGTCTTGATTGTATTTTCTTTAATATTGTCCCTGTTGTTTCAATATAGGATTGTTGTTTCTAATTTGAATTTGTTCCATTCAGTTTGTTGGTAATCAATACTATATAGCACTTGCTTTGGTATGCTGATTGCTTTGAAAAGGAGCATGGTATTAAAAAAAACTACTCTAATTCATTCTAGGTATGATAAGGGAGGTTATTTAATCTTGCCTTCTTATGTAATGCACATACATGGGGAAAATCAACAACGACAAGCAACGAAGAGAGTTTAAAGGAAGCAGATACAGAGAGTATATCAGGTATGGATTTAGTGTGCTATTGTTGCATATCTCAATTCTTATAGACATAGCTTGAATGCAAGGTGGAGCGTGGTTGGCCCAATAGTTTGTAGAGGCACTTTAATGTGTGTTAGATGTTCATTTCCCTTTTGGATTTAGTTTGTACCTGTTTCAAACAACATACTAAATCCTGATTAGCTAAGGTTTCTATCACCTTATTGAGCTCAACTTTTTGTTGTTTTGTTTTTTATGTATATCAAGTGATTATGATTTGACTACATATTTAAGAGTTTTTATTTTTCCCTTTGCAGGCATTGGATACACTTGGCTCAACAAAATGGAGAATTAATAAAAGAATTCTTGATGTGGTAGATAGGCTTTGGGCAGGAGGAGGTCACCTTGTAGACTTGATTGATCGAGAGGATGTAAGTTGATATTGTTTTTTCAGTATTTGCCGTGATTTTAAATGGATTGCGATGTTCTGTATAATATAGTATCAATGATTTTACATACTGGAGACAAAAGTGTAGCAAATGTAGAGATTTGTACTATTTGTGCATCATCAAGCATGGTTTGTTGATGAAGTGAAAATGGCTTGGCAGGTGCCCATTCCTGAGAAACCGGATACAGAAGATGAAACAGAGATTAAACATTGGAAATGGTGTTTAAAGAAGGCAAAGGAGACAAATAGTGAGAGGCACTCTCACCGTTGTGATGTAGAATTAAAACTCACTATAAGATACTCCACATTACTCTTACATATAACTTACTAGATTTCTACATAAATTCTTTGAAACTAGTATGTGATTTCAAGTTATTGTTCTTTGCCTGGATTAGGTTGCAAGGAAAATGAAGGAAGAAGAATGATTTTACTATCCACATAACTTGGATTTTCAAGGGCGTGCTTACCCAATGCATCCGTATTTAAATCATTTAGGTTCAGACGTGTGTCGAGGACTTCTAGAATTTGCTGAGGGTCGACCATTAGGAAAGACGGGGCTTTATTGGATTAAGATATATATGGCCAACTTATATGGTGGTGGTGTAGACAAATATTCTTTTGAGGGTCGACTAACATTTGTTATCGAAAAATGATATGAAAAATGACTGATGTTCAGTCACTTAATATATCTACTACACGGATTAACTGTGTATATGACAGTTAACATTGGTTGTTATTTGAAACTAGATGGATTAACTATGTATATAACAGTAACATTGGTTGTTATTTGAAAATAAACTTGGAATATATATGTGTTGTATATCTGTAGGCCAAATCTGCTATAGTTGTTGAAGTATTTAAATTTGTCTTTTTTCGCCCCTTGTTCTGACCGAGTATTGGGATATTGAATTTTACATGGTTTGTCATTTTCAAATGTCTTAACATGAGAGATTATGAGCTTTATATCTGGAGTCCAAATCTGTTATGGTTGTTTCGAATTGCTACAATTTGCATTCTATGAATTTTCTCTTCTGCTCAATGTATATATACAGAACACTTGCATGCTACRTGTGAATTTRTTGTGCTAGCCAAAGGATACAAAGCAATACCYGCAATGACTTCAAGTTGTATTATTGATGATATAATTGTCTRCTAAATGTCAAAMAAATTGTYAGAGRTTTYARTGAAGGMTYTGGAATTTCTRTTRCTCAGCTATCTCATTGGTATATAGGAGCTTGTATTGGATGGCACTTGTTTCGACATACCCAAGAAAGTACAATATTATTTTGATCCTATCTAAAAACAGGGACTTACTCTCTAGTATATTTTTGCAGTCTTATTACGCATGATTGCACTTGAGCTTTTGGACTTTAGCTCAACAATTGCGAGTTCATGTGATAACACACCCGAGACATAACCTAGTGATCCTAAACCTCATTAGACAAGACCCCCTTTACCATTGGAAGTTAGTCCTCCGCCTCAACCAACCTTGCCTAAGACCGATGATATAGATTTAAATATTGATATGGCTAGTATCTTAGCAAAGGTTAATGTAACTATCCCTCTCAGTATTGATATTGTATTTTTTTTTAAATACCTACAACACAGTCGCTATTGCGACATATTGGAGTGTCGCTCCCATAAAAACCACGTCGGAGATGATACCTCTTAACATCGCTCTTGCCATGTTCTAGACGTCTCTCTTGCCACCTTCAAGACGTTGGTCTTGCCACGTTCAAGACGTCTCTCTTGCCACGTTCCAGATGTCTCTCTTTCCACGTTCAAGACGTCTCTTTTGCCACGTTCCAGTCGTCTCTCTTGCCACGTTCAAGATGTCTCTCTTGCCATGTTGTAGATGTCTCTCTTGCCACTTTCCAGACATCTCTCTTGCCACGTTCAAGACGTCCCTCTTGCCACGTTCAAAATGTCGGTCTTGCCACCTCCAAGACATCACAATAACAATGAAATATGTGTCGTCGGAAAAGAGACGTCATGTGAAACGACGTTTGAGGGGGTCCGTTGTTTGTCGTTCTCCTGACAATATAAAGTGGCAACTACGTCGAACGCGCTGTCAGAATTTGACCCAAATGTACTAGTGGCAGTTTCCCAACGGTTCCACTAACTATAGCCCGTCACCCAATCAACTAACCATCCTTTTGTCATATAAAATGAGGTGTTGGGGTCTCATTCCTAAGCCAAGCATAAGAACAGTGAAACTCTACCCATTTCACTTTCCCCCCTTACCCCAAGAATTTGTAGCCACATTGTGATTTTTGAGCCAGAATTCCCTATTCTTGCCTTTTCCCTCCATTGCAAGCCTAATCCATTCCCTAGAGAGAGCTGAAGAGGAGAAAGATAAGTGGAATCAGTTGGAGCTTGGTGAAGAGGAGCCCAGACCAGGTTCGAGGAGTAGTCGTCGATCTCATTGTAAGTCACTTTGTGAGATTAATAAAAAGGAATACTTTTTTTGTCCCGAATATGATGTGTTCAATCTTTATGTTTGATTTATATTTGATTATGACATCTAACCCACTAATTCATATATAATATGCATGTTCGTAGTTCTTTGTTTGTTTGTTTATGAATGCAGGTCGGCCTTCGGAGGAGACTTGTAGTTGAGGACTAATCGAATGCAAAAGGATTGACACTAGACGCGAAGTTTAAGGTAGAGTTACCAGATCTTTTTACCTTGTGTTTTATGCATGAATGTGGGGTGTATTTGGGGTAGTTGTTAAAAAGTAGGAGACTCTAGATGGTTAGCTCTACCTACATGTTGAACCCTAGTGTAGTCCATAGGGGGGTTTTCCCGCTATAGCAGAATTGGCGACCATGCCAGGGAAACCTCTAGGGTTTTAAGGGATATTTTTGGGTGTTTTAATTGGTTTGATTAGCTTTTTGAGTTTTCTATAATTTGTTGAGTCTTTAAGGGATTCTAGTTTTCCATACCAGTACTCCCTTCCCTGTTAGTTTACCTGTTAGTTTTCTTTTTTTGAGAAGTTGAAGAGGTGTACGCAGCCTGCAGTGGGTCTGCATGTGTACATACGCGCCCTGCTTGAGGACAACCCGCGTACATACATAGGCAGCTTAAGTGTCTTTAGCGTGCCTGCGTCAAGAAATTCTTTCTATAAGGAGAGACAATCAACCTCTTCCCTGATTGAAGTCATACTTCTCAAGGGTTTCTTGATCTAGTACTGGTCTCTATTGTTACAGTCTTTAGCTCGGGTTTGACGTCAGTTTTCTTATCTTTTTAAAGATTTCTTGTGTTTCCTAGCTTTTTTAACTTATTTTTAGCTTGAAATTTTAAGAAAAACAAGTTGCATTTTAAATCGTGTATTCATCAGTTTCTCTTAGAATATTTTTTTATTTCTGCTTTGATTGGAAGAAAATAAACCCAGCTTGTTAGGTCTCTTTCTTTCTTAGCATTTGCTTTGCATTGTTATTTGAAAAAGAAAAAGAAATTAGCATAGTGTTGTGTTTTCTTCTCATCTTAAAATCATTTCAAAAGAAAAATAAGAATGATAATCCTTCTTTGTTACTGTTCTTATAAATTTCTTTTTTCGCAAGAGTCTTAACAACATCAGTTGCACTATCGTCCCCTTTTAACTAAATTAATCCTTAAAAAGAACGCTAAAATTAAAATTTACTAGAATTTATGTTTGTAGGGTCAATCAACTACTTTAGGCTAGAGCCTTGATTTAGGTTAGAGAGGAAACTCTTCAAGGCTTAAAAAACAAACATTGGAGTTAGTGCTAGGGAGTGTCAAAAGTCCAGTAAACGTGAAATTTATCCGAGACCCCCCTCTACCACAGGGGCTAGACACGTGGTCGCGTGCATGTTATAGCAAGATTTGTCTCACCATTGCAATCTTGCACATAGGGCCTTTTTCCATTCCCCTATGCAAACTTATCATCCCTTTTTGATGATTCTAGAGACAAAAATAAATATTTTTCCACATATATGCGCCCTATCTACTATACAACATGCGTATATGTAGGTTGCTCCACTACAACCCGCGTACATCAGGATTTGTGCCAGAAAATAAAAAATGAAGTTGGGTTTCCATGTCACGACAGGAGATCTATGATCCTTGGCCTTCCATATACTGGAAACGTTCTGAATCAGCCCTTCAGTTGCATTTTGAAGGCTATAAAAGCACAATTCCAAGCTATGGAAAAGAGGAGAAAGCATTCAACTTTACGAACAAAGTTAGTCTGGAGAAATTACTTCATATTGAGTCTGCATCCCTTTGTTCCTCAAGTCTGAACACAGTGTTCAACCCCCAAGCTCTTCCCTTTTTGTTGAGAGAACCTCATTGTCTCCCTTCTATGAGCTTGCCTTTGGTGGAGGATTGAAGTGGTGGAGGCCCAGTTGGAAGGAACTTGGTTTCTTGGTTTCGAACCGTGACAAGATAGAAGTATGTAATGTTATCACTACTGTTGATCATTTATTAATAGAAATACTCCTTTCTCGTCCAATTGGTATCGTGTAAATATATGATTATTATCCATGGGCATGTTTGTTATGTTTATTAATGGATTATGCTATCTAATGTGTTAACCCCTTTATATTATCACTATATACTTTCTCCTCTTGTTTTTTGAGAACTTGTTGCATGTATAAAGCTTTGGGTCAAAGTGCTCAATGGTGGAACATCATCAAACGTTGGATCAAGGTAGGCCTCTCTCTTATCTTGCACATTAGTTTATATAGCATATGTTGGAATTGAGTTGATTTCTGTAGTCATACCTGTCTGTTGTGGTTTACCTTGGCCATAGAGAGATTTTTCCTCGTAACAGAATTGGCAACTCCACTAGGGAGAGATCTTCTTTCTAAGGGTTGACGTAATTTTTCTCCTTGCATTGCTCTTTTTCCTTTTTGTTTCTTGTCGTATCACTGCTTGACAGATTCTGTTCACTCTGGGTCTGAGTTTTCAGCCTTTTTCCCTTGCTTGGCCTTGTTTTAAAGCCTGTACATGCCTTTTGTCTTGACAGTCACGTTCACATGTGTGATGTCTCATTGCAAGCTGGGTATATACACATTGTTTCCCTGAACAATCGCGTACACCTTATTTCCTTGCTTGTTTGCTTGGTTTGGTGATTGTTGGGTGGGTTTTTATAGTTGCTGAGCCTTCTTAGGTATTTGTAGTGCCTGTTAAGCTTCTATGGGATGACAAGAAACCTTTTTGGAGTTGAATTTTCAGGCAGAGTCTTTTTCTTTGTTTTTCATTATTGATTTTTCCTTGAGCTCTGGGTTGTTTGCTTGGCTACTTGGTATTCTTCTTGAGTTATTTCTTTTATACACAATAGAATTTTATATATCAAGTTGCTTATCAGTCCATGCATTTTCTTTTTAGCATATTGAAAATACAAAAAAATAGGCATTTTGCATTGGTTGTCATTTTTTTATTTTGATTCTTTATCGTTAGCTTAAGTGCATTTAGTGAAAGATTGCATTTTACTTCTGAATTGCAGAGTTGAAATTGAAAATTGCACTGTTTTTATATGCATATCATTCATTGAAAAGTTAAAGATAGAATTTGCATTATATTCATATTTATTTTCTTGTAGAGTCATAACATCATGAGTTTCACTTCCATACATTTTTGAGTAATCACGGCCAATAAATTTATGCTTTAAATTTAAATTGATTAGTCACGATTTTAGTTTTTAGGGTGCACAAACTAGTCTAGGATTTAGTGACTTGGAATAGGATTTTGTGAGTAAACTTCTCCAAGGAAATTAAATCAACATATGTGCATGAGACAGGGAGTTGAGAAGTCCATTTTATAATTGGTAAGATCAGGAGGCTCCACTCACACTGGAGTTAATCACAAGGTCGCACGAAGTTAGTTGAAGGGATAACCCCCAGATACTCACCTAGCGTCAGAGATATTTCTGTGGATTTATTCGTATTTGGGGATCTTGCTAGTACCCATACCTCTGTGAGAGGCGATGCTTTCAAGGTTTTGGGCTTTTCTACCCTGCCCATACGGTAATCCAGGCTTATGATTGCTCACCTGTGCATTGGTTATACAGAGATTTATTAGTTTCTTGACATAGATATCTCATAGGTTACTTGCAAGGGTTATTCTGCTTGTACCCTGGGTCAGATAAGGGTTGGACAACACACAATCTTTATGGAGGATTACCTCTTCGGGGGGATTTGATCGACTGGTTTTTAAGCCAATGAGGGCCCCTATAACTGATTTTGTTACCTCCAAAATTTAGCGAGGAGTCTCAAGTCCCTCTTGGATGAGGCATACCTTCTTTAGCGAGGGAGGCCACTCAACCAATTTAGCCCGTTTACATGCATATTGGCCGTTTGACTCTTTGGTATGATTTTTGACTACTAGTTGGCCTTAGGAGTCTATTTTGGGTTTCATCATCATGGATAGTGGAGTTTCTTTTTCTCCCTCATTTACTGCTACCCACCCCATGATGCCTACTCATTTCATGGGGACAAACCCTTATGCTTTTTACAATGGTATGCAGAACTACCACACTCAGTTCGCACCTTGGGTCTCTAGTCATTTTTCTGTTGATATGCCTTCACCCTTGCAATTCTCTCCCTAGCCCATGTATATGAATCCTAGCATTGGATCTGGGGGCACCATGGTCCCGATGCCTACCTCTTCGTTTGATATGAGTCATGTCCCCATGGGAGGTTGGAACCTTCCCTCTTATGGATCCAATACTAGCTATGCTCTTTCAAGAGCCAGTGCTCAGATGGGTGCTTATCCCACTTATTACACCCCACCCATGTATCTTTCATCTGCCATGGCGGTCCCTTCGAACACTTTTTCCATGACAAGTCCTCAAGTACCCCTAGATATTTTATATGGGGAGAATCAATTTTACAGTTCGATCTACCCTCTTTATGGGACCCCTTCACAAGGGGGCAACATATATCCTCACTCGAATAATTCTTATCCTACCTTGGTCTCTTCACAGACCTCAATGAAAATGCTCGTTCAAACCTCTTCGAACCATTTTGGCATAGGCCACCACTTTTTTGGGCAGGGACTGGGGGTACACCAAGATCCTTCCCAGTCTGCAATGTTTCAAAACCAATCTTTCCCCGGACCTTGGAATAAAATGCCGCAATCTACCTCTAGCCCAATCACTATAAATCATACTGGTGCTCCATCACCGACCTCTACCAGTCACATCGGAGATGGGTCCACATTTTCTACAAATTATGTCAACAACTCACACCCAACCTCTACGAATTATGTAGGGGGCACCATCCTTTTTATGCCAAATCATAGCCGTGTCATGTCTCCAACCTCTACTCATCGTGTAGGAGAAGACTCTCTTACCCCTGCAAGTCATGTCGAGAGCATGTCACCAGCCATTGTAAACGATGTTGGGGGGATCGAGAAGCCTAGACGTCACAGATGCAAGCCTAAATTCCTTTGCAGGACTTGTGAAGGAAGTCACCTTACTCATTTGTGTCTAGCTACTACTGAGATACCAGAAGCATGGGGCTCACCCAAGATCCCTTCGGATTCTGAGACTTCCGTGGTTTCTCCTCATAGTACTTCTCCTTTGATCGACTCGGTGGTCCCACTGCCACGATCCCCTCCCAACCTCATCCCCTTCGTCGAGGGTGAAGAATCTCTTGTCACCATTACTATGCATCCTCTTCAACCTATAATTGAAGAGGTAGTCACACCAGTTCAATCTTTGTTCAATCCTAATATCCCTGAAGAGAGTGATTCATCCTTCAGTCCAGGGATGATTTTAAGGATGGAAATTTATTTTAAAATGTAGAAACCTTGGTGAATGTTACTAATCCTTCATATGCCAACTATAAATGTTTGGCGATATTTTTGTAAAAATATTCAAATTTCTAAGGATTTTATATAGTTTTTATAAAATTTTGGTGATTTTTAAGGTAAAATAATTTTATGTTATAGAATTTGGGCGAATCATTTTTAAAATAGCAAATCTCGTTTTTGGAAAAACCATGGAAAATTAGCCCATGAGCGAAATTTAGCCCCTAAAATCATCCCTGCTTCAGTCATGTCATCAACATTCCAGGTCCTTCCCCTTCTGAACAAGAGAGATTTACTCTATCCTCGAGTGCTCTCCCTGCAAGTCCTAAGGAGGTTCCTTTCGATTGGGATGACCTTGTAGGTCATCCCATACCCCCAACTATGTCTTTTCCAGTAAGAGACATTATTCAAACCATAACAGAGACTGTATACTCCGTTAGCACTTTCTCTTCCTCGACTTGGAGAGCTTTGGGTTTTCCCAAGATTTTGTTAGCTATCCGTAAGATACTGACTTTCCGCAGAAGACCAAGATGGGAGCATTGGCCTCCCCCTTTACATGTTGATTAGAACAAAAAAACAAGTCTTAGTTAATCTCTTTTCCGACTCGTCTAAAAATTGAAAATATTGTCGAGTGATTTGTCCCTTTCACACTCATTAAATTGGATTTGAAAGGTCATGAGTCTGAGTTAAGCTCTTTTCTAACTCGTTACCAAAAATAGAAAATATCACTAAGTGAACTTGTCTTTTTCACACTCGTAAATTCGATTTGAAAAGACGTCTATTTGGCACAAGTTTACCCCTTTTTCACACCAAGTAGACTAAAAGACATAAAAAAGGACATTTTTTGGCGTTAAGTTGTGATTACATCTTATGCCCTTGCTTACAGTATTGAGCCTTTAGACGGTTCTCGCTTTGCATTATAAACCGTCGCCTAAGCAGTTTTGCATCCTCAACCAAGCAGAGCCTTGTTTATATCCTTCGCAATTTGACACCCTATACCTTGGAGGGAACATCACCCCGAGTGTCCATCTCCTGCATGCCTTCCATGCATTGAGCATAGGCACATTCCACTGCTGGAACTAGTTTTGCTTACTTGTGACACTCGTTTCCTCTATATCATAGCATTCATTTGTTATGAAAAAACAAAAAAAGATGGGCGGGAAGGGAGTACTATATTATATTTGGTAGCAGTCGTGTTTCCTTTGAACAAAGCACAAATTTATTGAGTCCTTGCGTCATCATAATTTTGGGATTAGCATGGCCTTAGGAAGCTGATCTCGTTACATAGTTTTCTCTACCAACTGGTTACTCTTCCAGTCCCCATAGAGAACATTATTGATGCCTTCTGCATATGATAGTTATATCATTTTGTCTATGCTACCGGAGTCTACCATATGTCTCATGCTCTTGTTCAGAGGAAGTCTATCAACCTGTGTCAGCCACTCCTCAGAAATCTTGACTTTGCATGTCGGTCATACCCTCAGTTTGTCTCAGAGTCACATGATATTGTGGTCTTATCATGCACCCTGGCCCTACTTTCATCATTGGTAGGTCACCTTGAACCCAACAGTCGACATTTCATCATTGGTCATTGACTTGGTGGTTTCCCTTGTGTTCGACGGCAAGACATATATTCACACTTTGGGATTCGTGTAGCATCTTGGATGCCATTAGCCTTATTGGTGATTTCATCGCCTTTGTCAATGGTTTTCATCATTGGCTACTATTCAAAGGGTCTTTTTTGTGTATCACTTGCATTTGGCACATGTGAAATACGAACAGGGTCGTTGGTTCGTGAACATGTTCTTCGTCCAATCTCCACCAAATTATGAATCTCATGCTTTGTTCCTCGTGCTGACTGATGAGAGATGCCTTAATTCTCTCCTTTCAATGGGTCTCCTTCCATCAACTTCAGCTCATTTATTCTGGATATGGGCCTAGAGTTTTATGAGTACCTTGAGGCTTGTAGTCATTAGTGGCAAGCTCTCTCGCCATTGACAGATGGGAATACATCAATGTCTCCTGATCAATGGATTCCTCAAGTGTTCGACACCGACTCCTTTATTCACACTTGTAGGAATGTACTCGGTGCCTTGATACCTACTTTCATTATTGGTAGGTTGTCTCACGTTTGTTAACGGTATACCTCAATGATCGGTAATCGAACGATGTCTCATTATGTTCGACCTCAACTCCTTTATTCACATGATGTAGAATTTCACCCTTGGCGGATAATGTAGAAGGCTTGAAGACATCACTATGTGGCCACAACTTTCCTAAGCTGTTGCTTCCTTTTCATTTGACCAGTACCTATATGACTTTAGTAATCATGGGAGATCATATTGTACTCCATGGTATACATATATCTTCAGATTGGTTTTGAGACTGGTTTCACTGGGCTTTGTTCATGACTATGACAACTTTTGGCATGTAGCCACATTTATATGTTGCCTATTTTATGGCCACGAACACTTGTTTGGTATATTTTTCACATGGACCTGCAGTGTATTCCTGACAACCATGTATGCAAAGTCAGTACATAATGTAATGAGAAATTGAGTTCGTCCAGCTGGTTCTCTACCACTCCACTTCTGGGTTATTCATAATGTATTTTGACCATCGTAGATACTCCTCTAACCTCACACATTAGGGGGCATCTGTTATAGCAATATTTTCCTCACCATTGCAATCTTGCATAGAGGGCCTTTTTCCATTCCCCTATGCAGACTTATCATCCCTTTTTGATGATTCCAGAGCTAAAAATAAATATTTTTCCACATATATGCACCATATCTACTATACAACATGTGTATACACAGGTTGCACCTCTACAGCCCATGTACATCGGGATTTGTGCTAGAAAATACAAAAATGAAGTCAGGTTTCCATGTCACGAAAGGAGATCTTTGATCCTTGGCCTTTCATATACTAGAAACGTTTCGACTCATCCCTTCAGTTTCATTTTGAAGGATATAAAGGCACAATTCTGAGATATGGAAAAGAGGAGAAATCATTCAACTTTAAGAGAAAAGTTACTCTGGAAAAATTACTTCATATTGTGTTTGCATCCCTTTGTTCCTTAAGTCTGAACATATTGTTCAACCCCCAAGCTCTTCCCTTATTGTTAAGAGAACCTCATTGTCTCCCTTCTATGAACTTGCCTTTGGTGGAGGATTGAAGTGGTCGAGGCCCAGTTGCAAGGAACATGGTTTCTTGGTTTCGAACAGTGCCGACATGGAAGTCTGTAATGTTATCACGTATGTTGATCATTTATTAATAGAAATACGCCTTTCCCGTCCAATTGTTATCATGCAAATATATGATTATTATCCATGGGCATGTTTGTTATGTTTATTAATGGATTATTCTATATAATGTGTTGACCCCTTTATATTATCACTATATACTTTCTTCGCTTGTTTGTTGAGAACTTGTTGCAGGTATAAATCTTTGGGTTGAAGTGCTCAACGGTGGAACATCATCAAACGTTGGATCGAGGTAGGCCTCTTTATTATCTTGCACATTAGTTTATATAGCATATGTTGGAATTGAGTTGATTTATGTAGTCATACCTGTCTGTTGTGGTTTACCCTGGCCATATAGATATTTTTCCTCATAACAGTGCGGAAAGGTAGCGGAGATAAACCCTCCAAAGCCGAACCAAGCGTAGTGGGGAACACATATAGAGGACTTGTCTTGGGATTCTGCCGATCGTATTTTCCACAGAGCTTCGTGGATCTCAAATTCGTTCGAGGTCCTCAGTTGTCTTTCGGACCACTTTCTTTCAATACCCTCAATAGGTTTCGGGCTTTGTTACCCTGCTCATTGCGGTCCACCTGGCTGTTGACTGTACCCGCCTGGTGACTGTTCGCGAGCTGGCAACTTAGTTGCCTTTATTCTAGGGACTTACATAGGTGACTGCGGGGGTATACCACGATACCTAGGGAAGACGTCGGGTCACACTTTGCAGAGTATACCCGGAGGGTGCTTTCGTATTTGAGTTGCACTTGCACCGGTAAGTTTCTCTAGTGTTGGCTGGTGTAACTATTCTTCCTACTGGATAGTGGTCTGCTTGATTTCCCTTTAGGAATTTTTAGTGTGTGCGCTTTGGGCTCCCTAGTTTTCCATAGTGAGTCAATCAGTCATTTCTTTGGGTCTCTGACCTAAGGTGGTAGACCGCCCACCCCGCCGGTCATGAGGACTTTTCGGTCTTCTTCTTAGAAACGTGGAGCTGCCTCTTTATAGGTGTTGTTTTGATAACACTGGTTCACCAGAGTCAATGTGTGAGACTATTATAGAATTGAATGATCCCACAAGGGGAGAACCTGTGAATAATATCTTCATGGATAAAGTTACTGATGATACCAACCAAGGAACCCCTTCACAAGGGGATTCTTGTGCTTTTCCTTTCTTCGGAAACATTGGTGTCCCTTTGATGGCCATTTTGTACATTCCTAGGTTGAATGTGGGACTATAGGTTTGGTTGGGTACCATTCCAAATGTCCTGAATTCTCTTGACACTTCTCAGTTAAGAACCTTATGTCATGGGCATCATGTTGATTTTCCTTCATAAACAAAGTCTTCTCCTCCTCCTTCTCCTGCCTCTGGTGAAAGTATAGTTACTAGTAATCAGAAGTCTAAACGAAATAGAAAGAGGAAGAATAGGAAGAAGAAATCACCAACCTCTGCAAGTCATTTTGGAGATAGGTCTTCAACCTTTGCAAGTCATGTTGAAGACTAGCACCCAGCCTCTGCAAGTCATGCTGGGGGCAACCACCTAGCCTCTGCAAGTCATGCTAGGGAAAAAGTCCATTCACTGCTAGTCATATTAGCGATAGGTCTATAGCCTCTGTGAGTCATGTTATCGACCTATCAAAATGCATTGGTTAGGACCATATGAAGTAAAACTTGTCACGGATGGAGGAGCTATACAATTGAAGGACTTAGGAAGCGCAGAACTCAGAGGGATGATCAATGGGAGTCGACTGAAGATGTACAAGGACAGTCGACCACCCACGTCTTGAAAGTCATCACGCAATTTGAAAAAAAAAAAAAAAAACAAGATATAGCACAAAATATCAAAAGGTACCAACAGAGGCACAATGCACCGAAAGGAGAAGGATCACGCACACATAGAAATACGATCTCGATGGAGACTATTCCAACGGTCAAGTTCAAAACAAAAACAAGCGGGAAAGGCGACTACGGCAAGAGAAGCACTAAGTGACGAAGGCTAGTGGAATTAAATGTCGGAAAAGACTGACAGGACGCTGCATTAATTAGGCCAACTGGAGACGACGAAGAAAAGTAATGGAAAGTACGAAGGAACCAACGGTTCAATTAAGGCATAATCGTGGTAACATCTTCTACAAGTTTCACACAACGCCCATACAGAGCAAGGACACAGGAGCAGAAAGTTTATTGCGAAGTTGGGAAAGAGCACAGAACCATAGAATCATACGTAGAAGAGAGAGAAGTTTGCAGAGGTTGCATATGCCACTGAGCTCGGCGAACGACAAGTTTTTACCACCATGGCACCACCTAAACAAGGAGACCGAACTAGACAACCCTAAGTTAGGACCAGAACACAAACACAATCACAAGGAAGTGAACAACATCCATATCCACTGCCAGAAGTCATCAATGTGGACGAAATCCCATCACCGGATACAACACCAGGAAGCCCGATACTCATGGAAGAAGAAACCCAACATACAGCACCTGTGGCATGGAAATTGATAGGCTAGAAGGAGGGCAGGGGCGACAGAATGAGGACGCAAGCAGCCAAGTGCAACTATAAATCCCTGAAGAAGCCCCGAGAGTCAATGGGACGACTCCAAATCAGGAAGAAGCAGTCGAGCTAGAAGAGTCATAAATAATTGTGTCAGAACACCCACAGGAGGGAGTAGTAGAAGATGTCACTGGCCAACCGGAGTAGTATGTTGGTGAACGAACAATGGAGGGTGGAACCTTGAGTCATCCACCACCGTGAAAGGACAAACAGAGGGAGCAAAGGAAACATGAGGCAACAACGCAAATACAATAGATAGAAAGACAAGTCCACACAACGAACGACTTGTTCAAGAAAGAAGTACAGCTCTGGAGGAAGATGGAAGAGGATCAACAGGTCCAACAGTGGGACCAGGAAGGAGAAATGATAAGTGTATTTATCCAGGACCTCAAGCAGAGGCAAAAAATAATGTCAATCACAGAGCGTGTCAAAGGGGTGCAAGACATGAAGAAACTACAGGAAGAACTCATAATTGCGCAGATGCAGAAAAAGGAGCTCCAAGCACAAATAGAACCACTCTAGGAGCAAGCAACAGAGGTCATTTCACAGGAAGAAGAAGCCAAAACATATATGGCACAAACCCAGGCAGAGTGCAGGAATGTTCAGCGACAACATTGTAGTGCAGGCATTGGAAGCACTCAAGGAGAAGACCGCGCAGGCCCAAATGCAACAAACAAAGCTTATGGAGAAGTTCCAAGAGGTCACAAGGAAAATTGACGAGGTACACAGAGGTTAGGTGGCTCGAGACGAGCCACGTGTCAGTGTTGGGGGCCTGTTGGAAGCGGGACAAAGCAAAAATAAAGGTTATTTTAGGAAGGAAGGCATGCACGATGAAAGTGACAACTGGAAGGAAGAGCAGCACACACGCATGTAGGGAAGACCTAACGTCGCTAGGGTTAGCGGTTTTGTAATACATTGTAATGGATGGTGAGCCATAAACATATAGATAGAGATTCTTAGAGGTAATTGAGGGGGGACTTTGGGATGAAGATATATGTTAGCAAGGAGTTGAGAGATAGAGAGGTCGATATACATATCTGATACCTTTTTGTAAGTTGTTAAGTTATAGGAGAGTCAAGAGGGTGGATCTTGAGGGTTAGATCACAGGCTGGGGAGCCTGGTGCGATCTAGTCTGCCTCATAATAGATCTCGACCCGACTGAGGAAGATTTGTAAAGCGCACGGTGTTGTAGTTTCTGAACTACTATAATAGAAGATCTTAAGAACCAGATCTTTGTGGACGTAGACCAGGGGGGGTGAACCACGATAAAAATTGTGTCATGTGATTGAATGTTTGTGTCTCTTTTATTGTTTATGAGTAGATGTTATCATGATGAATGAATGAGTTAATAAGGGTGATTACATTGCATGCATAATTTGGAGTACAATATATTGCTTTAATAAGTCGAATAGAACTCTCAGCGCACACTTCTCAGATCTCCACTCAATCTTGGACTGCAAACACTTGAGTATTGCAGTCACCCATTAAGACCATCTCGGGTGAGACTACGCAATGCACTCTGTGTACTATGTTTCCTTCTAGTTTACCAGAAGGGCCGATAGTTTTAGAGGATTTGTTGGAACCCTAGGAGACTTGAACCCTGGGTCAATCATATCAAAGGTATAACTCACAGATAAAATCTTAGCCAACAAGAACCCAGAGTCCAGTTTTCAAGAATATTTCCATTTTTTCATTAGCTATTAGGTAGAGGGCCACCCTCTTATTTTTTAGAAAGGTACTGCCCTAGTCCTCAAATATACGTAAATTGTGTTGCAAAAATGCGGTAGTCTACTAGCTCTCTAATCCCAAATCTGGTTTTCCTATCGCCATGGATAATCGCCTTTGCTGAAGGATGTGGTTCCAGTCTCTTGGATGATGATGATGATGATTCTCTCTTTTGAGGGAGCTTAAGCTCATATAACATGGTGGTGTCTAGATGGTGCACTTTAAACAAATCCCTCATTCATTACCATAGACACTAGCGAAGGAGAAGAGCCAAGCATATGGCCAACTGATGCCCTCAACCATCGCTTACCTTGGGGCATGCTTGACTCATTCCAGGACCCGTTTTGAGTTGTAACTACAGCCTAGATATATGATTTTCTCTTACTCAAACCTAGATACAACCATAGCTCAGTTTGATGCTTTGATCCATCACTGATGGTGATTTTCTCTTACTCAAGACAGTTGCAACAGTCTTTTCATGAGGTAGTTGGCTTGAGGACGATCCAAGAAATAATGGTGGGGGCCTGTTGGCACCCAAATATTTTGGTTTATCTCACGTGCACACACAAATGAAGTTGTGTGTGCCCATTCTAGTTTTGCACGCAACCAAGCTAATGCACGAGGATCGAAAATAAGCACGTGTCGAACTAAGTTTTGATATTGCATGCGATGTCCAATATCTACCAAATGCGCGTTGGTCTGATTTTTTAGGAGAGAACTACAAAGAAAGAAGACACACACCAGAATCAAGAAATCAATCATCGGGAAATCTCCCCGAATGATCACTGCTAACAGCACGAGGGAACTTGGAGAAGAAAAAAGATGAGTTGGCGAGGCAGTTAAGATTGCCCTGATTCTAAAGAGGATATGTGGAATGCAGGAAGGTGGAAGAAGCATGCGAGACTATTAGTTAGTAGAGATAGTGGAGTAGAATTGACAAAGATAGATCTCTCAAAGCAGAGAAAGATATAAAAGGAAGCAACGACAATAGAAATGGAGTTACTCATTCAGTGGATTCACTAAGTCATTGTGGTTTTCCATTGTTGAAGAGCTTGCTTAGGGTCTCTGTAGTATTGTAATGTTGTAATGCTTCTGATTGTAAGTCTAAGTTTGTCGTATGTATAGTGTCTGAAAGGATGTGCATGGCGCAATGTATTGTAGTTCCAGGAATCATCTGAGGGATACAAGACTTTGTTGCTATCATGTGTGACTTGGCTTTAATGTATGCATGTGTTTTATGGAATGAGGAAGATAATAAAGTTGCAATGATTCTGATCTATTGTGTGTCACTCATGTGTTATTTGGATATGTGTGTGTATTGTTTTTGCATAATGATAATGGTAATTTGTCAACTATGGAATGCATTAATTTTCATCTAGATGGATTTGTGTGCATTTAGTCCTTCATCCCCAACGCAAGACCAGATGGTCTATGTGATCCTCATTGTGTCTTGAGTGAGACGTTCTTCAGCCTTGGATAAAGATTGATATGTCAATGCTTTGGGGTTTTTGTTGGTCAACTCTAAACAAACTTTGGTTCTAAACCCCCCAGCGTTAAGAAGGACACACACAAGTGTGAAATGGCCCAACAATGTTCCACAACCCAATTTGTATAGTTCATACAAAGGGACTTGCTATGAATCAATGAATGTAGAGAAATGCAGTTGGGAATATGCATGCTTCTACAAAATTGTTGTAGATGCCACATAACCATGTCTTTAAAATGGTTATATAGTTGCAAAAATTTATTTACCAACACACAATCCAAAAGGGAATATCTACGTACTTTTCTGGCTATATTCCAACATCTTGTTTTTTGTCTTAATTAGATTCTAGACTTTGTTTCAAAACAACTTGATAATATTCACTTCTCAAGAATGTTTGAATTAAATATTCTTAAGTTTGTCATGTCAAGCATGTATATAAGACAACAATAATAATGATAAGATCTACTTTTATAATTTGTCTTCATTTTTGCATTCTTAATCTAGTTTGATGAGTGATTGAGTTCTCATGTAATTGATTGAAATAGTGAATCAAAGTGTTTTTGTTGTAGTTACAAACCAACATTTTGTTCCATGAATATAGGGCCTACTCTAGAAGAACATGTGTTGTATATTAGTTAAGTTATTTTTTAATATTCACATCTTCATATAGTTTATCAGTTCAATTGCTATTGGGGTAAGATTCAATTCTACAGATAATCAACAATTCTACTTTTTTGTAGCTTAAAGAGTTTTTGGTAGAGCCATTTCAAACATAGTTAATTCCTAGACCATTTACCAAGCAATGGATTCCCCACATGAATAGTATGACCTGCATATGGCTCTGAGACGCAAGGAACAACCACCCACAAGCAACATATCTCATGTATTCCCTCAAAAATCCATGAAACCACTATGCATCAATTGCTAGAGGTGCATACAACATGTAGGGGAGGAATACAGTCTCAATTCATCCATCAATTGTTGTGTACAAGTTTGTCTTAGATGTCAATGGCCTAGAAATGAATTATTTGTTGAATACAAGGAATATAAATAACAATCTAGCTGGAAAGATGCAATAGCTACATCACTACGACTATTTATCTTATATTGTCAATTGGATTGATGGTTTGGATTTCATCAATTTCTAATGGAGAATTATTTTTTGAGTAAAGTTAATAGAGCTAGCACTGGGAATGGATTATCGCACCATCAAGATAACACATGCAACAATTAAACACAGAGGATTGCTTCTAATGCTTCCAATAACTCACATATAGAATCCGACACAGAATTTAACATCAATGCCACACATATTTTATCATAACAATCTGTTGAATGCAACTGTAAAGGAAATGCCATCACACAACAATAAAATCACACATAAATTGACACAAATATTTAACCCTGGAAACTCAAATGGGAAAACTAGCATTCAAATAGTTGCTTAGTTTTATTTTGGCAATATCCAGTTACAATGCAATTCATGACTTTTTGTGCACCTTGCTTTCTTTGGTAAAAAATACCCTTTGTGAGGCCCTTTTGCATTCACCAACCTTTTGTCTTATCAAGCACATTTGGAGCAGTTATATTGCTATATTGGAGAGTTTTTACTTGACATCATCTTAGAGGTTGGTTTGGCTTAACTAAAGGGATCTTTTGGATCAATTTTGGAGGTTGGTTTCATCCTTATTGTGCTTTATTTTTATTGTTTATCTTCTTCATACACTAGATTGCACCTTCTAAGCCTTATGTGGATGCCTTCTTAATGGAGTAGTAAGGGAAGCTTTTGATTGTTATTATTAGAGACTTTTTACTCCTACTTCTATGCCCATTTGGGGGGTGAATATGTAATTTATTTTTCATAAATAAGGATATTTGATGTTTTTTAGCATATGTGTATGGGAGGGATGATAATTCATGATGTATGAGAGATATGAGAGTATGGCCATGACAAACCCAACTTAAGATCCAAACCCAAACCCATGGAGGTTATTAAATTGTTAACCCCACTCTAGAAGTATATAAATACAAGTACATTCTATGTTTCAACGAGATCAATTGTAAAAGGTTTGAGCTTTGGAGTAATAATGTTGAGATCCCTCCAATGCTTAGAGTGGAGTGACTTTCATGTTTGGTCTTCAAGTTTTGTGAGTTTGTGTTTTTTTTTTCACACTAATAT
>JASDQU010010699.1:177404-188172 GCA_032191745.1 Picea mariana
AAATATAGGAAACCAAAGGGATATTGACATATACGCCCTTCAAAGATTGCAACTTTAGAAGCAAGCCTACCTCAAGAGGGTTCAAAATTTGAGAACATAAGTATGAGTAGTTAAGATGGTGTCATTAAACCCATGGAGAGACTTATAAAGGATATCTCTCAACAAGGGACAAAAGTGAAGACAAATATCTCAAAGTTCAATGGTGAGCTTGATCTAGAGCTTTTTGTGAATTGGATCCAAGAGTTGGAAAGACATTTCAAGATGGAAGGTATTAAAGAGGGTGACCTAAGGAGAGTAAGGCTAAGCTAAAATCACATGTAACATTGTGGTGGGGTAGTATCTAAAAGACCAGAATGAGGCAAGGTAAGGACAAGGTCAAGGTCAATATGCGACCGAAAATGTTGAACGATTTAAAGGGAAAGTTTCTACCATCTTATCATCGATAGCATAGTTCAAAGAGTTTCACCATTTTAAGTAGAAATATTTGTTAGTTCAAGAATATACAACACAATTTATGAATTTGGGAAGATATGCATGAGGATAAAGAACAAATTGTAGCAAGGCATATGAATGAGTTGTGTTTTCAAATTCAAGATGAGTTGACTTTAGTCAAGATATCTTCCTGCTAGCTTAATAATTAGCACCGATAGTTGAAGAAAAAATGAATATGAGCTATTCTAGAAGATTACCTCAAGGAGGGGAGGTATGTCAACAATAGAGGTTGAGGAGAAACTACTTCATTGAAATAAGATGAAACAAAGGAAGGAGTGGGTGTAATGTTCAATAAGGAGGGTAACCTACCAAGGATGAAGTAGAGGAGCTAACTCGAAAGACAAAGTTCTAAAATATTATGTATTCTATAGATGTGGTGAAGAAGGTTACCAAGACTATGAATTCCCTCTTGCAAATGGTGGAAATGAACCACAAAATTACTTGGTTCAAGGAGAGGAACAACTTGGTGAAGAAGAATTTGTTGTAACAAAGGAAGGAGAATGGTTGATGATAAGGAGGTCCTAGGCTAGCCAAGATAAGGAGAAAAACAACATGGGTGAAGCATCATGGCTATGAAAGAACATCTTTGGAATACTATGCAGATCCAAATGTAAGTGTTACAACTCATCATTGATAGTGGTAGTACAGAGAATATAGTTGCTAAAGAAATGGTTCGAAGGCTTAATTTAGCTTGTCAAAAACATCCTCAGCCTTATAAGTTTCCTAGCGCCAAAAGGGCCACCAAGTAATAGTAGATTGTACATGTTTATCTTTTGATATTGGAAACTATCATGAGGAAGTATGGTGCAACATCATTCCCATGGAAGACTACCATGTGCTACTTGGGAAACCATGATAGTATAACAGATAAACCATGCATCATGGAAAGAAAAACACATATTCCTTCTCCAAGGATGAGAAATAAATTGTTTTTCTTCCACTCAAAGAGGATGAGAAAAATTATATGTTGTTTGTGTTAGCTAAATAATTAATGATATTTGTGAAGGAAACTAAAGAATGTTATGCCATCCTCCCAAGAGAAGTGGAAAGGAAGTGCACTAAGGAAATTGTTCTCGAAGAAGTGGAGAAGTTTTTGAAAAAATATATGGACAACACTCTAGTAGATATACCAAGTGTGTTACCACAATTAAGAGGCACTACCCACCAAATATATTATGTACTCGAATCCAATTTCCCAAACATAATTGTCCATATTTCATTTTATCTTTTGTGACTGGAGGAATCAACAACTGGGTGGGCTCGTACTCGCATGACACGGGATCGATTCCAACCACTACCACTATAACCTTCAAGTGCGTTGCACAACCCCCAAGCATGGCATACGAGCTAGGCGAGGTCTGAACCAACGACGTTGCAAAGAGTGCCTTAATAGTACACTCTATTGCCAATTGATCTACACCCCTAAGGGCATAGTTTTCCATAGGTTAATCCCAAAAGAAAACGAGAATTTAAACAAATGGATTGTTGATTGTTGGATAAAGATCTTGTTTGGGAAAGTTTGAGTCTATGCTTTTTTCCTTTAGTGGTCACTTCGAAGAAAGATAAAACACGCAGAATATGCAATGATTTTTGAGTTGTCAATAAGATAACAATAATATAGACTCACATTGATAAGAATGGATTCAATAGTGAACTATCGTAATGGAGCAAAGTACTTCTTGAAAATTGATCTAAGAAACAATTATCATCAAATAAGAATTAGGGAAGGTGATGAATGGAAAATGACATTCAAGTCTAAGACCAGATTAGATGAATGCTTATTCATTCCCTCTGGATTAACAAATGCTCCCAACACATTTATGAGGATAATGAAAAAGGTATTGAGGCCCTTCCCAGCTAATTTTTTTAGTGTTTATTTTGATGACATTTTGATTTTTAGCAAGTCCAAAGAGTAACATTCATAGAATCTGTAAACTATTTTGGATGTTTTAAGGAGAGAGCAATTATGTTCCTTTATGAAAGACAAGCTAATTTATTTGGATTTTGTAATTTCCCAAAATGGGATAGAGATGGACACTGACAAAGTGAAGGCCATATTGGAGTGGCCCACTCCTACAAGTGTAACCAAGGTAAGAAGTTTCTATGGGTTAATAAATGATTATATAAAGTTCATTTGTGGTTTTAGTGGGATAAGAACACCTCTGATATATTTCCTTAAAGGAAAAATATTTACGTGGAATCACAAAGCACAAGAACGTTTTGAATTGTTGAAAAGAAAAATCACAAACGCCCCTCTTATTACCAAATTTCAACAAAGTATTTCAAGTAGATTGCGATGCCAATTGAAGTTCCATCGATGTGTTTTTGAGATAAGAAGGAGAATAGTTTCTTATTTCATCTAGAAGTTAATTGATGCAAGGAGAAATTACTTGATATATGACCAATAATTTTATGTCAATGTTAAAGCTCTCAAACTTTGGGAATACTATTTATTGTCAAAAAGGAGTTTGTAGTATACATTGAGCATTATAGGGAAAATTTGAAATCTAAAATAGGCCTCCTAAGAAAAATAATACTAGCACATCCACATTAGAAGTGGATGATGAACATAGATAGGAATCATAGGAATCACCATTCAAAAAGTGTATTTCTATAAAAAAAAAAAAATGTATTTCTTTCAGTATTACCATATACAACATATACAATAAAATCCATAACTGGTGCAACTGATTCCTAAGGATTTGGAAGGGAAGTGTAATATGGAGGTAACAAAATATTTATTGTTGAGGGCCTTTGCAATTATTTGCTCGCAATATTGTTATGATACAATTCATTTTGGAAGCACTTGTGATTGTAGTAGATAACAAGAAAGGTCAAGGCGATTTCACTATGGTCCAGGACACCATCGATTCAGTTCCAATGAATAACCAGAATAACCAAAATTACAAGAGGTGAGTTTCTTTCCTAAGAGAAAAAAGTTCGAACTATATAACAAATTTCACCATAGTAATCTGGGTTAATTTGAAAATGGTCATAGACAGATGCCAACAAACAAATAAATGAATCACGGTTAGGGTTACTCAATGTATGGTTGCATTTTCTGATTCATGATTTTGGATGAAAATTTCAAAAGTTGGAACAAACACATGAAGTTAGGTTTCATCCTCGACAACTGTTTGTTTGTTGAGGATCAATATAATATTTGATTGAAGGATTAAATAATTTCGAGATAAGAGACTTTTATGAACAAAAAATAAACTCTGTGACTCTTATTTTAGCTACCTTTCAAGAAGAAGGTGAAAATTTCTGCAGAGAAGTTATTCATAATTCTAACTGGCTCGGATGCCACTAACATAGTCATCACTTGGAAAGATAGCTCGATATCGAGTGGTGAGATGTTTGTGTAATGCCACGAACACTGAAAAAGATGCAGTGAAAAACCTAAATGCACGCCACTCATAGTGAAAAACCCGAGGAACAGTAAATAAAGTGGCATTAATAATTGGATGGGCTTACTCAGGTTAATCACCCTCTTTAATGTCAAATGACCATGTTTTGACATGCAAGGAAGTTAATGATTAAAATCATAGCCTTTAATTTAGTGTGACGACTATCAATATTCAGAGCATATCAAATCATATCCATATAAATCACATCTGTAATTAAAATATCATTAACTCTGGCACTTGTCAATAGGTGTAGGCCTATATCGGAGTAAAAGTAAGAGTTCTGAATTTTCAAAGAGAAAGAATAAAAACTACTTTTCGAATCATATTTTTAACTTATTTCCTTATAGGTTTACTCAAATTTCAAGTGTAGGCACTCATTGGGTGCAAAATTAAATTTCACATCCAATGAGTACTTTTGATAGACACATAGTGAGATAAATTAGAAATACATGAAAAAACATGTTTATTTTCATGTATTTCCATTTTATCTCAGTGTGGGTCTATCAAAAATATATAGAGTGGGTACTTGTTGGGTGTGGAATTTAATTCTGCATCCAAAAAGTTCCTACACTTGAAGTTTGAGTAAACATATAAGAAGATAAGTCAAAAATATGATTAAAAATAAGTAGTTTTCTTCATTTTCCTCCAAAAATATTTATCCAGCCTTATGGATGACATCATCATCTTGAATCTTATTGGTTCTTTTAAAGTTAATTTTGCCTTATGGATGACATCATCATCTTGAATCTTATTGGTTCTTTTAAAGTTAATTTTGATAGTATATTTTGTGTTTTGAGACCTAGTTTTTACCTCAAATTTGCCCTAATTGGTCAGCTTTGGAGCTCATTAATTTCCAGCCAAAACTTAACGAGAGACATGTTAAGTGGGTGAAACTTTTGCAAGAATATACCTTCATAATACAACAAAAGAGTGAAAAGTCCAATTATATTGCAATTACATTAAGTAGAATAGTTAATATACTAATCACCATGTCAATGAAAGTTGTTTTTTTAGGATAAAAGGAGTTATATGAAGATGATCCAAATTTTGGAAAATCATGGAAAATTTGCAAGAATCTCATTGAATTTGATCGAACTCTCTCTCTCTCTCTCTATATATATATAAAAGATGGTTTTCCATTTATAAAGAAGCAATTGTGCATACCAATGAGGCCTTTAAGGGAACAATTGACTAGAGAGTTTTACAATGGAGGATTAGATGGCTATTTTGGCCAAGACAAGACTCTAGTAGTAGTAAAAGAATGATAGTAATAGCCATCCTTGAGGAGTGTTGTCATAAGAGTTGTTAAAAGATGTAAAACCTATCAAATGGAGAAAGGAAGAAGTCAAAATATAGGGTTGTATACTCCATTACCTGTACTTCCTAACAAGCCTTGGATATATATTTGTAGGCATTGTTTTAGGGTTGCCAAGGACACAAAATGGGTTTGACTCCATATTTGTAGTTATTCATTGGTTCCCAAAATTACACATTTAATTCCATGTAAGAAAACTAACGACTCTCAACAAATTGGTGATGTGTTTTTCAAAGAAGTTATAAGAATACATAGTTTTCCAAGTAGCATTACTTCAAACATAATTAATAAATTTGATAGTTACTATTGGAAATATCTAGATGGAGAAAGATGAATACCAAACTCCAATTTATTTTAGCATACCACCCAAAATTTATGATTAAATAAAGGTTGTTAACAAGACCCTTGGGAATCTATTGAGATGTCTACTAGAGAGAGGTCAAAGTAGTGGAGCAAGCTGAGTTTACATACAATATATCTTCAAATCAAATATTCTCACTATTCCAAGTAGTATATGGAATCATCCCTAGAGGAATCACAAATTTAGTGAACTTTCCTTATGAAGGAAGAAATAGCAATGATGCTAAAGAGTATGTGCAACAGATGCAACAATTACATGAGAGAGTAAAGAATCACGTAGAATAGAGTAACTCTAGATATAAAGATCAAGATGATCATTCCAGAAGGCGGACACAATTTATAATTGGAGATTTGGTCATGGAATTCTTGAAGAAATAGAGGTTTCCTTAAGAATATATAACAAATTAAAATGCAAAAAATGGCCCCTATTAAGTATTAAAAAAATTATAGAATAACACCTACCAAATTGTGTGACTGGAAAGCATTGGGATACCCCCAATATTCAATCTTGTAGATCTATATTGGTATCACGAAGGAGATGAAGAGGAAATGGAAGACGAAGTTGAAGAAATGGTAATTTGGAAGAAACAAGTACCTAAAAACAAACCAGATGAAATAGCGGAAGTACTAGATGAGAAGGTTACTTAGACCATAAATGTAAGTCATAAGCAGTATCCGGTAAAATAAAGGGGGAAAGTGTAAGATGAAAGTAGTTAGGTGTTTGAACCTAATTTCAAAAAAATAAGAGGATGCAAGAAATGTGCTACTATTTTGAGTGAGGATGCTCGAATTCTTCTCCTACATGAGGACAATTACGTACAACTATTTGAACTAACACTTGGCAAAACCATTCTTCCACTTTACACAGCTAGAAAAACCTTTCTCCCATGCTTTCTTGAAATCCCATCGAGAAATTCAAGGAGGGTTTAATTTAACTGTATTTTTGTTTTATTAGATAATATTGTTTTTTTTTCTAGATAATAGCAAGGAGGGTTTAATTTAACTGTATTTTTGTTTTATTAGCTAAGAGGTTTAATTTAACTGTATTTTTGTTTTATTAGCTAAGATTTTCTTTTTGTTCTAGATAAGAGCATATAAGTTTTTGGGTAGATGGTAATAAGGGATTTTCAAGGATTTTCAAAGATGAAGGTATATCCATCGTATGGTATGTTTTAGATTATCTTCTATAACAACAAGTTGTTTCTTTAATCTTAATAAATCTTGGAGATAGATGTTATGTATTCAGTGTATTCAAGTTAAGTGTAGGTAAAACCCGTTTTTTTATCATTGGTTTATTAGGTTTGTTGTATAATATTGTGTAAGATATACATCGTTGTATCTTATTTTTTAGTTTTTAACCCCCTTTTAATAGGGACACTATGTGAAATGGTCCACTACACTTGCTCCTTATTTCTTTTCTTTGAAAAGTATATCATATTTTCTATATAAAATGTTATGTACAATTATAAATCAAAATCTCAAAGAAAATGTAAAAAGATAGCAAGTGCTTACCCATCCTTATATGTCTATTATATCTCTAAAATCCTACATCGACCCTTTCCTCTAACTCAAGTTTTTCCATCCACATGGGACCTCCACCCTATATAAACATATTTTCTTTCACATAACTTATCATAGCACTAAAATCTCCCACTAAAATTACTTCTTCCACTTGTAAAAATTTAGAGATATCTTATTTTAGATACATACAGATCATCATGAATAATGCCTAGAATTTTATATATTAGGGATGGATGAGGAGAAAAGTAGCAAGCCACAATATTATTATACTTGGGAATTTATTTATTGTTTATAAAACCTAAGTACGTTAGGTATTTATCTTCCTTAATAGTCCCATGGTTCTAGAATAAACACATCAAAATTATCCAAAAATATATCTAAATTGTCTACCTTATTTGAAGATGTGACTACTCCACGCACAAATCCTCAAGGTCTCAATTTCCTATGCTTCATATTGTGTTTCATGGTCTCTATCCTTGTTCCCAAACTCAAAGTGCATCCACTATGTTCAACTCTTAAATGTTCATTGCAAACTTGATGAACTAGTTTTCATTTATATAATATCTTGTTTTTCTTCTTCCTTGAGACCAATAATTATAAGGTTAAGGGTTTTTCATGTTTCTCTTGTTCTTTTCTGGTTACACCAGTGATGATTTCTTCCATATCTTCACTCTTAACTTATACTTCCTCCTCTTCTTTCCTTGTCTCATTGTTTAACTTTACCTTCTTTATGTTAGTGCTCAAATTATTGACCCTTTAAGAAAAAAACTTAGTTTTTCATTTATCTAAAGAAGATGGAATATTTGTTAAGCAATATTTGAATATGGACTTACATTAATTTGGAATATTTGTTAAGCAATATTTGAATATGGACTTACATTAATGGCATCTAAGAATGCATTTAGAGAATGATTTTGACATGGTTCTCTCATTATTGTCTTGGGGATATTACCATTTGATTGTGATATTCTATCTCAAATGCATTCTACTCCTTGACATGCCCCCCATCCCATGAGATTGGTGTATCTTACACCCCTGTAGATGTATTTGTTGGTTATCTTGGAACCCATGGAACTAATTCTTGTTTCCATGATTGTGGTTTTATTGTTTAAGTTATTTTGGTTCTAAATGTGGTGAATTTTTTTGTTGCAGTAGTACTACCTCTTGAAGAATTTTGTTTATTGGTTTGTTTTTCCCCTTCATCTTCGATCTAATTTTCATAGCTATTATTTAGGTTTATAATGGTTCACAAATTGGCATGTGAAAATATTTGACTCAATTTATGTGATATGTGATGACATTTGTAAACTTTTTTTTTCTATTATATGTTTGACTTGGTTCTCAATTAAGATTTTATGCAACAATGTTGGTACATAATAGAAACATTATCATGCAAATCAACACAAAAAATTCTTTTTTCCTTGTCAAGGGTGGAGTTTGTTCAAGGGATTGATTTTCACAAAAAAAAATAGAGATTCTCTCAAACCCCCCATTCAAATTATTATTCTACAGTTTATCATTGTCAACAGACTTTCTTGTTGTTTTTCTTCTCCTATACACTAATTCTTTCAATGAATTTCTTGATCTCTTCGAGAATTGATTCATTGGACTTATTGTGAGTCTAAGTGAAAAGTTGCACTCTTTCTTGTGTAATGGTTAATCTATTTCCTCTTGTGTAGTTTTTCAAATATTTCTACTTTTATTTCCCCCACTTGGACTATGTCCTTTCCAACAATATGTCTCCATCTCTTAAACTTACAATTACTCACAAAGTCTAAGACAAGTATAATAACTGACAACGGAACTAATGTTGTAATTTAATGGATTACATATATAGTCTAATCTATTGGTCCAATTGTACATATATAAATGCATAACCACAATAATACATGACTAATCTATAGAATATAATACATAAACATGCATAGATATTGGGATAAGAAACCATAGATGTAGCAATAAATATTCTTAATTATATCATGGTAAACCCAAAATCTCCAACCTTACAACATAGGAGCAAATTCCCTTTTATAGATAAAGAGGTAGGAAATTGAAGGTTAACTCCTACTTGTGATATATGATAAAAACATTCTAATATTTGATGAAGTAGAATTCTATGTAAGAATTAAAGATGAGGGCAAGGAGAGAAGTTAGGATGATGATTTCATACAATCAAGTTGAGTGATTCATGTAGATATTGTTGGAGATAATTATGGAGATGGTAGAACTAAATATCTAATTATGGCATAGTTGTTATGGTCACCTAAAGTTATATTAAGGAATATATTGTATAATAGAAACACATACAAGAATGGAATGATTGAATAGAAATTTCCCTTTCAGGGGTTTCTTGAGTGTAAAATTTATGTATCCCTTGCTTAATATGTGTTTGATTATATTTTTTGCTAAATCCTAAACTAAACATAAAGTAGTTGTAACCATTTATAATTATATTTAGTTGGTCGATTGATATGATAAGTTGACCAACTAATCYAACCATTCAATGGTCAATTAATCATCTAATTAAACTAACTTATYMCTAAATACTTATATTAGTTACAATAGAGTAATGYATATTTATATCTATGACAACAAGCAAAGTTATATCACTGGCACATGAAATGGGTTGAGTTCTTGAATAAATACTCATTTGTGTTGAAGCATAGGTTGAGAAGGTCAATTAGAGTTGTTGATGCCTTGAGAAGGAGGAAAACGGTGTTGACCACCATGACAGTGAGATAGTACGGATAGAAATGATGAAAATTTTGTATTAAAAATATGTTGATTTTTTCAATGTGTGGAAATATAGAAAGTAGCCATAGAGAAAACAACAAACTTCATTCTTGTATTTCTTTATATAAGAAGGATCTTAGTATAGAAATCCACAATTATGCATTACGAGAGAGTCACCAAGGAGGAAGCTCATTTGGGAGTTCCATAATGGTGCTTTGAGTAGATGTTTTGGCATCAAGGATACCAATGGGTTAGTTTAGGAACAACACTATTAGACAAGAATCACGGAGGATCTGAAAAAATGGGTTAAAAACTTGTATAATTTTCCACCATGCAAAATGGAAAAACCAAAATATGGGATTATAAAATCCATTGCTAGTACTATAAGCAACATGAGAAGATATCAACAAGGACTTCATGTTGTGATTGCCAAGAATCCAACATGGTAATGATTCAATATTCTTGGTTGTAGATAAATTTTAAAAAATGGTACATTTCATTCCCTATGAGAAAACTGGTAATGTAGTAAAAACAAATGTTTTATTCTTTGTAAGAGTTATTTACATGGATTTCCAAGAGGCATAACCTTAGAAAAATACAACAATTTTAGTGGTCATCTCTTGATCCAAAATGGATCTACGTAGTTACCAATACGACTTTATTGGTTCTTTGGGGAAGGGGATATTGAATTTGGGATCTATTTGGGTTGACAATTAAGGGAAATTTGAGGTCTAAAATGGGCAATACGACTTTATTGATTCTTTGGGGAAGGGGATATTGAATCTGGGATCTATTTGGGTTGACAATTAAGGGAAATTTGAGGTCTAAAATGGGCCTCGTGAGGAAAATAATAATTAGAATAATAAAATAATGATTAAAATAATAAAATAAGAGTTATGAATTTTCAAAGGGAAAGAAAAAAACTATTATTTTTAAT
>JASDQU010010699.1:220084-236966 GCA_032191745.1 Picea mariana
TATTGCAGGACTGCTGAGAGGGGATGTGCAGAAAAAAAGAGACCACGATGGCGGTGGAAGGCACCTGAAAAGGTGGCGTTAACTTCCACCGAGAATTTAATACCGTATTTGGACTCCACTGGCCCGGAGAACCAAAAGCGGCTCGCTGGCCCTGAAAATTAATGGCTCGCAGACTGGTAGGTGGATGGCTTGATGAGGGATGGGATGGTGAACCGCCCATCCGTAGAGCCATCAGGCCTGATCAGTGCGAGGGAAATCGCGCCACACGCAACCTCGTGAGAGGATAAGGCGTATGGTAGAGGCGATTGAGAGGGAAGACGTGAGGGGAACTCTGGAATTACGCAGAGTGGGTGATAGCAGAGAGGAAGGATTGCAACCTTTGCTCCTGGTCACTGGCAGAAAGAGAGACGCAGTCTCAGAACATCGTGGTCTCAGCTCGGGGGTGGCTATGGTAAATCCTTTGGGAGTCGCTGAGCCTACGGTTGGGTGGAAACGAGCACCCCTCTCAGCAGTTGCACCCATTTCTGAAGTCACTTCTGATAAGTGTTTTGTTTACATATTTCTTCTTGAAATTCATAGAATGATACATAAATGTATATGCTCATAGACCTATGAAATTGTGAACGATTTCAGTGTAAGAATTCCTGTGCAGTGTTTTGATAATAATTTATAGACATATACTTATAGCAGAGGAATCCATGCATGATTTAAGTTGATAAATGAATCTAAGTATAGGTTGAATTAAGTTAGGCTTCCATCCCGTTCTCGGGAAGTTATTTCCCTTCACCCATCTCCCAGAAAGCCCCGGAATAGATCTCTTGGAGAGATTTCCTCCTTGGAAAGGTTTACCCAGGACCTGGAATAGGAACTTGAAGGTGCAAGTCTTAATAACATTGTACGAGGATGAACGGACCTCTTAAAAATCCGAGATGGCAGCTTAAGGGAGGAATATCGAATCGACGGATGAGGATTCGTCGAGGAATCCACAGTTTCCCCACGACCGTTAGATTAGCAGGAGAAGGTAGGATGTTAAAGGCCTTACCACCTGATTTTCCTATGCCTTCATGGGTAGGGAAGAGTATAGGGACCATAGATCCCCATGTTCCCTGAGAACATCCGGACCGCTGATTTCCCCGTCCATAAAGTTGTGGAAGAGTGCACAAAGTGGCATAAAAAACCGTTAGATCTGAGTAGATATCCTGACAGCCGTCGGATCTGCGGAAGTTACGCGGAGGGTAAGTCCTCGTGGGTAGGAGGAGGAAACGACATTCAGGATTCGGAGAGGAAGATTGTGAAATCCCGTCAGTCGTTAGATCTCAGGAAAGTTGCGCAGGGCTTAAGTCATAGTATGTAGACGAGGAGTCCCGTAAGAGTCATCAGGATTTGAAGGTCAAGAGAATCGAGACCTTGTAGGTCACGAAATCTAAAGAAAGGATCCTAGCCATTGATTCGGAAGGACACGCGTCATACATTAGGACAGGAGTCAGGATTTAACTCATCAGAGATTTCAGGAGTGAAGAGATCGTGGCATCAGGATTCACGATCCGCGAAATCCTGATAAGTTCAGAACTGTCCATCAATAGGGACATGTGTCGGAAGATCCCGAGGAGTCGGGGATCGGAGAATTAGAGTTTTTGAAGGAGTGAAACTCTTACCTATTGGAATCGCGATCCGCGATATCCTGGCAAGATCAGGACCATCCGTTGGCAGAGGAAACGTGGCGGAGATCAAGCGCCATCGGCATTTGGCTCATCGGGAAATCGACATTTCCAGGGACAAGAGGTCGGGGAAGTCCTAGGTAAAAACCCCGACATAATTTGAGTCGTCCGTTCAGAGGGACAGGTGTCGAAGATTTGACGAGAGTCGGAAAATTGGGAATCAACATTCCCGAGGTTGAAAGAACCAAGACATCAGAAAGTCCGAAACCCCGATGGGGGACAAGGCTACGGTCTTATGAGATAGATGTCATGTGGACTGAGAGCGTATCCTGGAGGGCTAGTGGGAATTAGGGCGCGTCGGAAGTTTGGAGACTAAACCTCGATGAATGGAAGAGATTATGTCGGGGAATCTCAGGGTCTATAATGATCGTTAGATGCGGAAACAAGACGGTAATTTAGGCTAGGATGTGGTTATGCTTTAGGATAAGTAGCGAGTAGATCTAGACGGTCAGAGTCCACCCGCCCAGATCTACGGCTGAGGTTCGATTCCGGACCCCCCATGCCATTCTACGAGTGTGATTACAAATGATTTCCAACTTATATTTTTAGTCAAAACAAGCCATCCATGTGGCGAAAATAAAAGCAAAAGAGGAAGTAATGCTTTTAACCCCCTAAGTGCCTATGTGTTTTGACTAATCCCTTTATATGAAGAGGGGACTAACTGTGGTGTAGCTTTAAAACATGCTTGAAATCACTTTTAAGAAGGATAAGGGCCTTCCCCACATCTCAAAAAATTTACAATGTGAATTTTTTTGCACAGGTGCGCATGTCTCAGTGGAGACAGAGGCGCACAGAGCGCATGTGCGCAGACTGAAAAGAGATAATGGGCACATGTGCGTAGAACAGAACTGTGACTTAGGCGCATGTGTGAACGATGTGCGTCTGTGGGCCGAAAAACCCGTGCACAAGTGACACACGGCCATGAATGAAAATTTCGGATGGAATTCTCTCAATTCAACTTGGAATTGGATGATTGGCAGGTTGGCTTAGGCCGGTTAATGCACTTGGAAGTTAAATAAACCAAAAGAAGAGCTAGAAAAACCCAAATGATGTAGGAAATTGATACCTTTCCCCAATGGAGTAGCTAATCTGTTGCGCCTATTTCATCACCTTAGTGAGAAAAATAGAGGTGCTTGCAAGCTTAGTTGGGTTTGCTAAGCAAGACAGCTGTAAGGAAAAGGGTTAGAAAAAAAAATATAAAAGAACAACTAAGAAATAAAACAACAACTAAATTAATGAGCATAGGGACATAAGGACAAAATAAACAATTAGACCCATGTCACCAATGATAAGGCTGATATTAATGAAAGAAAACACCGAGAAGAAAGAGGACTATGAGTCTCTTCTTCCTCCAAGGGAGGGCTCTTGGACCCCCACAAATAAGCTCTTCTTACAACTTTGAAAATGAAAATGAAAATGGTGAAAGAATTCTTTGCTAATCCACTCAAGGGGTGAGATGGATTGCCCAATGCAATGATGCAACTATACTCTTGGTAAGGATAGAGGATTCCTCAAGAGAATAATGGTAGCATAACTTTGTTATGAATTCCTTGAAAAATGAAGTGTATCCATGGCATTTTTATAGCATTCCTTTGAGGTATTGTCCAACTAGTTTGTAGTGTGTAAAGAAGCTAATTAGGGCATTTCTAGATCTTTGACCAGCCACCCAATCGAATCCAGTCCAGATTTGAGTGTCAAATCAACTTGGAAGCTAAACCAAAAGTGGGTGGGAGGCCGACCACTCTCATAAATGCGTCGTTTCTCAGGTGTGCATCTTTTTGCGACAACAGTCACGCATCGTGCGCATGTGTGCGAATCTTGCATTTTTGTTTTGTGCATGTGCGCGTGCGCCCTGTGCTTCATAGTGCCCTTTAATTTTTGCACTAGTTGTATAGTTTTTGACCCTTTGGGAATGCTTTTGTGATATTTTTGGTCCATGGGTGACCTCTTAACTGTTTGATGATGCTGAATTTTTGTAACCATTTGCGGATGAAATTTCAGTGATAATAGTTGTGCATTGACTTCAGATAGTTGAATAAAGTGACTGTTAAGAACAAGTATCCTCTTTGATCAATTGAAGGATGTAGAAATATTTTCAAAGATAGATCTCATATCAAGATACCATCAGGTAAGGATTGAAGAAGAAGATATCATCAAGACGGCCTTCAGGACAAGGTATGGTCATTATGAGTTCATAGTGGTTCCATTTGGGTTATCTAATGCACCAGTTGTTTTCACGTGCTTAATGAATGGTGTTTTCCAAAAGTATTTGGACAAGTTTGTCATTGTCTTTTTAGATGACATTCTTATATATTCCAAGACAGAGGAAGAGCATGAACATCACTTGAGGATGGTGTTGCAAGTATTAAGGGAACATCAGTTGTATGTCAAATTGATCAAGTGCTCATTTTATCAGAAACATATTCATTATTTGGGGCATATCATTTCAAAGGATGGGATAGCAGTGAATCTTGGGAAGACAGAGGCCATTAGAGAATGGTCAGCACTGAAGAATGTGACAGAGGTGAGATCATTCATGGGTCTTGCAGGATACTACAGAAGATTTATTGTAAGATTCTCAAAGATTGCACACCCAATCACTTCTTTTCAAAGAAAGGAAGTGAAGTTTCAGTGGACACTGGATTGCGAGAAGAGTTTCCAACACTTGAAACAATTATTGACAAGTGCTCCAATATTAAGGATCGCAGACCCAGATGAAGACTTCATTGTATGCACCGATGCATGTAATGAAGGACTTGGTGGAGTCCTCAATCAAAATGGGTTTGTCATATGTTATGAATCAAGGAAGTTGAAGGATCATGAAAGAAACTATGCCACTCATGATTTGGAGTTGGTAGCCATAGTGCATGCCATGAGGAAATGGAGACACTACCTCATGGGAAAGAGGTTTGAGCTAAGAACATAACACAATGGTCTGAAATATTTATTTGATCAGCCAAATCTAAATGTTAGGCAAAGAAGATGGTTAGAATTTCTAAGCGAATACAACTTTGATATAAATCATATCAAGGGGAAAGAGAATAAAGTGGTTGATGCACTCGGCAGGAAGGTGCATGAATTACATGCTACAACCATTAGCATGTATCAGATTGATATTAAAAGAAAAATTTTGGAGGCTGCAAATGCAGATCTGCAATACAGAGAATTGGTAACAATGCTACAGCAGGGTAAGATGCCACAAAAGGTGGATAATTATAATTTGGGAACCCTGGATATCATAAAAATTTTGTTCCAAATGTCTAGGACTTGAAACATATGATTTTGCATGAAATGCATAATGTTCCTTATGCAAGGAACCCTGGATATCATAAAACCATGACAGACATCAAGATCCATTACTTTTGTCCAGGTATGAAGAGAGAGATCGTCGAGTACATCGCTAGATGTATGGAATGCCAGCAAGTTAAAGCTGAGAATAGGCACCCAGCAGGTTTGTTGCAACCTTTACCCATTATTGAATGGAAGTGGGAAGTGGTGACAATGGATTTTATTACAGGATTGCCTAGAACAAGAAAGCTACATGATTCAATCATGGTGGTGGTGGACAAGCTTACAAAAGCTGCCCATTTTATTTCACTGAAAACTACTCACGAGGCAGTAGATGTTGCTGAGATTTTTATGAAGGAAGTGGCACGATTGCACGGGATTTCTAAAACAATTGTGTCCGATAGAGACCCAAAACTCACCTCGAAATTCTAGAAAGGATTGTTCAAAGGATTCAGAACGAATATGATCTTTAGTACAACTTATCATCTTGATTCTGATGGACAGACAAAGAGGGTGAACATAGTGATAGAAGATATACTGAGAATGTATGTCATGGACAAACCATCGAAATGGGAAGACTACCTACACTTGGTAGAATTTGCTTACAACAATGGGTATCAGGCATCATTGAAGATGAGCCCATTTGAATACTTTACTACAGAAAGTGCAATACTCCAGTGAGTTGGGATAATCCAGCTGATAGGACAGTAGTTGGGCTAGAGTTTCTCAAGGAGATGGAAGACCAAATGGTAAAAATTAAGTAGAATTTAAAAGCTGCCCAAGACAAACGGAAAATCTATATTGATAAGAGCAGAACCCACATATAATTCAAAGTGGTTGATTATGTTTTCCTGAAAGTAAAAGCTAACAGGAGTTCCCTGAAGCTGGGAAGCTGCACCAAGTTGGCAGCCAGATTTTGTGGGCCATTTGAAGTCCTAGAGAGGATTCGTCCAGTTGCTTATATGATTGCATTGCCTGCATCTATGTCTATTCATAATGTCTTCCATGTATCATTGCTAAAGAAATATATACCTTATGCTAATAATGTTATTGACTGGAATGTGATTCAGGTGGAGCAAGAAGGCACTTTTCAAGTGCATCCAGTGGGCATTTTGGACCGAAAAGTCAAGCAGCTCCGAAACCAAGCCATAAGGCTTGTAAAGGTTCAATGGACCTAGTACGGTCCTAAGGATGCTACTTGTGAGCATGAGGATGCAATGCGGACAGAATACCCACATCATTTTGAGGATTTTTGAAAACTCTGTCGTATATGGGTGTATGATGCACTAAGGACAATGCATAAATAAGGAGAGGGGATTGTAATATCCATTAGTCAAACCCAATTGTAAATATAATATAAGTGTACTTAAGCTGGTGAGCTGTTTTGACATCATTTCGTAATGCACGCCATGTGGCATAGTGCGCGCATGAACTGCGCAGTAAAATGATGTCGTATGGACATTCTCGGATACCGCGCGCAGTAACTAAAGTGTGTGCAGTATGGAGGACAACGAGCCTTGTCTATATGATATGTGTTATAGGCTGGTGAGCCGGTTATTATAACTTGGGATGCTTATGTTTTGGTATTAGGCTGGAACGCCTAGATGTCAAAGACCGATGTGCCTATTTTGTACATGACTCATGATTAATATAAAATACATCATTGCGCACATACCAACCATGATAAAAGAGATGGGGGACCGAACTTCACCGATTAGGGAAAGGGAGGGCCAAAAGTCAAGGGAATATTATATTAATATTTCCTAAAGTATAAAGTATGGATAATTATTTTATCCTAAGTTCTAAAGTTGGGGACAAGTGGACCAAAGTAACTTCCGATATGACAAGTGTCAAGTTGGGGACATGCATTCATATCGTGGGGGACTTAGCTCATTTGGTCACTTTTCATGGGGATTTTCTTACCAGCAGCTTGACCATCACTTTCGAGAGGAGTTTCACAATGATTCCTTCCTTCACTCATTTATCCAGTCAATTATTCCATGACCATTTTCACTCACGCACTCTGTTATCCTTGAGACAATCATTTCACCATTTCTGAGTCTGTTCCCATCACCTTTTCTGGTTGGTGTACTTGGTTAGCATGGAGTGAGATTGAATAAGTGGGTTGTTAGGCCTGTGAGCAATTATTCGAGTGTGAGAATTGTTGGGGACTGATTCCCAAAGGTGCTAAACTACAGCTACAACGCTCTGAGACTTCTCGTCCGGCCTATTGCTGAAGCCTTGGAAGGGAAGTGGGGCAGCCAAGGGACTATTGAGTAGAGAAGGGGCACACTTCCTTGGGTGGGACAAACATGTGGGGAATGAGAGGTTGTAGGCTGTCAGTTGAGTGAGCACCTAAGATGAAGTCTTTCCTGTTTTCCATTAGCCTTAGCCTAGTTAGGAACCCTTTACCCGGGTGGAATTCAGTCCCAACTCAGGGGTGACTCACTGTTGAGAGTGATGAATAGTGTAGTCTAAGGTTGGGAAGTTCGTGGACAGCTTGTACGCAGTTGGTGAAAATATTTCCAAGATAAGTACCAATCGTATGATAAAATGATATGTTGCATTGTTATTTACATTCTTATGTTACAATTTATCATATATGTGATTATAATTGCCTGTATGTTTATGGGTATTTCCTTGCATATGCTGCATATCGGTGGTTACTATTATTTCAGTATAAAGCCATATATTATAGAATGTAATGGTTTGTTTATGTTTATATGTAAATCTTCCGCAAGAGTACTGTAGGTACGTGTTTAAGTTGCATGTAGTTTTAAGAGAAATTTTATGTGGCATAGCTCAGTCGATTACTGGGTATGTTACCGTATGTTCCACAGTAAGAGAACAAAAGCGTTCCCTAGAGTAGCATGGTCCGGCTTGTATAAGGCTGGGGATGTTACCAACTAGTGTCAGAGCATGAGAATTTCTCTAGAGTGGCGACCCCAGCCCGCGGGTGGCCAGGGGAATGCTACATTTAGACTTTTAACACTTTGCTTGCAGGATGGAGTTTACTTGTTTAGGAGCTGTTCAATTATGTTGTCATGCCTTTTTCTCTCTATTTTGTAAAGCTACAAATCACTCTACAGATTATCTATTTAGATATAGCTCATTTATTAAATTTTAATTTCAAATACTCTTTGTGCATAACTTGTTAACCCTGTTTTTAGCATCAATATGATAAGATAGAAGTGAATTTTGACTTATGATTTTCAATAACATCCTAGTTATAATCCTGAGTTATGATTTCCCAAGATACCTTAATTATAATTTCAAGTTTTGGATTTTCAATGTTATCTTAGTTATTGATTTCAATTATGATTTCTAATTAGCATTAGTTATGAGTTTGTAGGTTTGCAGGAATTATTGATTCTATACAGAGCATTTCAATGTTATCCTAGTCATGAATTTGAATTATAATTTTTAATTAGTACTAGTTGTGAGTTTATAGATTTGCATAAATGGTTAACTTTATTTCTAGCACTAGAGTGATAGGATATGAGTTGATTTCAAATCTTGTTGTACAAAGTTTATAAACTGTGTTAATTATGAGTAATTATGAGTTTTTGAAGAGGTGCTTTAAGAATAGAGTTCACTATAAACAATTGTTTTTTAACGATAGTTTGTTTTATGAGTTCACTGCCCATGAACATAGATTGTTTTTAAAGAAAGATAGTTTGCTTGTTTTGTATCCAATATTTGTTCACTTACAATAATGAATTTATCATTCCTAGTTGTAGATTACTCTGTAGATTTAAAGTAAAGGTCTTCATTATTTGAGTTTATTGATTAGATTAGGCTAGGCTAGGCTAGATTAGATCTGTAGACCCACACATGCAGTGCTGGCACCTCAAAGCTTATGAGCCCCGGGTTGACAATTTTATGTCGAAATAGATAACATATATTTTACTCGACATTTTTGGTGTCGTTGTCGGGGAGTTGCTAAAGGGATTGGAGCTTAGGTAGGTAGGTTGCCTTTAATTACACAACAAGGGGGAGGAGAAACTTTAAGACGAGAGGTAAGAACCTGCGCATCCATTTTAATGGGTCGCTCCAAAGCCTTGGTTTCCCCTTTCCACAAGAGCTTTTACTTTTTTCTGCAAGTTTGCTTATTTTTCTTAGTTTGTTTGCTTTTCTCAGTTTGTTTACTTTCCTACAATTTACTTTCCCGCGAGCGTGCTTTATTTTCTTCACAATTTATTTTTCTTGCCAATGTGCTTATTTTACTGCAAGAGTGTTGTCTTTTATTTCTTTTTTTATTTCTTTCATGCAAGTGTGTTTCCCTTTCGCAAATTGAGTTTATTTTTCCTTCTAGTATGTTTACTTTCATACACGTGTGAGTTTGATTTCGTTCCTGCAATCGTATTTTATTTTATGATTTGATTTCTTTCCTGCCAATGTGATTTATTTTATGCAAGTGTGGTGTGTTTGGTTTGCGCAAATCTGCTTTAAATATGTATGTCATTTTTTTAGGTAGTTGTGATTAAAAACTTAAAAAAATATATAATAATAAAAAAAACTTTTGTATGTTTTAAACCCTAGACACTAATCCTTGTGTGAGGTAGGACCCATCAAGCAACATAATGGATTTGAAGGTGACCATTAGTTTGGGAGAACTCTCTCAAATCCTAGTAGCCACTAGGATCTCTTCTTTTCAGGAAGAACACATCTTGACAATAGTCAATAACTTGTCTACCTCTCCGGAAATATTAGAAGAATCAAGGTCCTATGAGCTAAAAAATGATTTTCCTTTCCAAATTGCAAAGGAAGCTAAAAAAAGTATGGACTATATCTAGTGGAGAGCAATCACTAATACCTGAGATTGAGGAGTTCTCAACATCCATATCAGCAGATCCTTTATGTATGTCAGAAATAAATCATCCAGAAGAAGAGGATCTGCATAGCATGATGAAGGAGAGCAAAAAAATTGCTTATTTCATTTCAGAAGTTGCTTATTTCATTTCATTTGTTGTGTATATCTCTTTAATTTCAGATTGCTTGTTTAATTTATATCATTGTACATCATCTCTAATTTGCGGCCCATTTTCTGAATTATGTGTATATCACGGAGCATGGGTGGACGTCCATGGTTACTTGTTTCTATTTAGACTTTTAACACTTTGCTTGTAAGCTAGAGTTTACCTATTTAGGAGCTATTCAATTATGTTGTGATGCCTTTTTCTCTCTATTTTGTAAGGCTGTAAATCACTTTGCAGATTAGCTATTTAGATAGAACTCATTTATTAAATTTTAGTTTCAAATACTCTTTTTGCATAATTTGTTAACCTTGTTTTTAGCATCAGCATGATAAAATAGAAGTGAATTTTGAATTATGATTTTCAATAGCATCCTAGTTATAATCCTGAGTTATGATTTTCCATGATACCTTAGTTGTAATTTCAAGTTTTGGATTTTCAATGATATCTTAGTTATTGATTTCAATTATGATTTCTAATTAGAATTAGTTACGAGTCTGTAGGTTTGTAGGAATTATTGATTCTATACAGAGCATTTCAATGTTATCCTAGTCATGAATTTGAATTATGATTGTTAATTAGTACTAGTTGTGAGTTTATAGATTTGCATAAATGGTTAGCTTTATTTCTAGCACTAGAGTGATAGGATAGGAGTTGATTTCAAATCCTGTTGTACAAAGTTTATAAACTATGTTAATTCTGAGTAATTGTGAGTTTTTGAAGAGGTGCTTTAAGAATATAGTTCACTATAAAGAATTGTTTTTTAACGATAGTTTGCTTTATGAGTTCACTTCCCATGAACATAGATTGTTTTTAAAGAAAGATAGTTTTCTTGTATTAAATATTTTTTCACTTAGAATAATGAATTTATCATTCCTAGTTGTAGATTTCTCTGTAGATTTAAGGTAAAGGTATTCATTATTTGAGTTTATTGATTAGATTAGGCTAGGCTAGGCTAGATTAGAGCTCTAGAACCACACATACAGTGTTGGCACCCCAAAGCTTACGAGCCCTGGGTTGACAATTTAATGTCAAAATAGATAGCATATATTTTACTCGACAGACATCATGACACTACCCTCTGTCCACATCATGGACAAGTGCCCCTTTTCCCAACTCTGTCACCAATGCCTTTATTTGTTGTTTCCTTCCACTATGCTGGTTTCAATTCAATTCAACATTTTTTCCATTGTCTCCTACAACATCCAACCTCCATCAAGAAGATCATAAAAAATGTCCAAGTGTTGGACCATCCCAACCTATTGATGGGTCCATACTTCAACTCATTTGTTCATGCTTCTACACACTAGTACCTATGAAGTCTTGAACTAGTTGGGTGATCACTTGATACAGTTGGCTATTCGTGGCCACCCACCTATTCCAACAGGCTCATCTTGTATGTTTTTAGTTCAACACATTCTTTTGTACTTCTTTTTAATTGTGGGTTCTACACTTCTGGGGCTGTCTGAATCCCTACACATATTCTAGGTGGATATTGGTGGATTCTCACCTAATCCAACTGGCTTATTTTGTATGTTTTCATGTTAGCACATCTTGATGTACTTCCAGAGTCGTTTTGGAGGCCTAAACAATGTTTTTTTTGGATTGCCACAGCCAAACTGTATATGGAGTCAAAGTTTGATGGAGGATTGTGTATTTCTCTTAAATACCTTTCCAACGAGCTATCACACACCTAAAATAGAGGTTGTATGCAAAAGTTACGACCCCGGGAAGTTGAGGTACTAGCTTACCCATAGGGGCCCACATGACTTTTGATGTTTCACCTCCTAGGGTTAGGTTTTTGGATGTCTAGGGTTTTGGAATTCATGAGTAATATAAAAAAGTCCTCTAGAGCCTCATTGTAATTCATTCTGATCAGAAATATGCACGTAGCAGCCATATCTCTTTTTAGAGATAGCTACCACCATTTGAGCAAGTGTTTCAGTTTTGCAATTTCAACCTATTTCATTATTCAATAGAAGATATTGTTCACTGGATATCTATGTTAATCTTCATATCTCTTTGTTTATTGTATTCAATATGTTAATCAGTTTGTTCTACTCCTAAATACGGATCAATGGTATCAGAGTAGTATGATCTTCATTTATTTTTCTTTGTGCATGTCCCCGACGAGATCCTGGTACAAGAAGTTGGGACTCAAACCAATCGATCTATTGCAATATTGATTGCGCTGAGCCCAACAACAACCCATGGGGGATGGAAATAAATATGATGGAGAAGAAGATCCTATTATAATGTTTCTCAAGGAATCCCTCACGCAAAAAAGGAATGAAATGATGGAAAACTTCACGCAGATCCTTCGATGGCTGCCCATGGGAGAAGCATTTTCATCAAGTGGCCATGACACCCCCTTCAAGGTACATGTAAATTTTGATATTCCATTATTTGAAGGACTGATAAATGCAGACGTTGTAGATAAATGGTTGAATTTGCTCGAAGGGTATTTTTCGGTCCATACTTTTTCTGATAGGGAAAAGATCACTTTTTCACTCCTCAAGGTCGTTCCTCATGTTAAAGACTAGTGGAATACTTACTCTGAGCAAAGGGTCATAGAGGAATCTGCAATTTTTGTGGTGGCCCCTACCTGAGATTCCTTTCGAGACGCCATTAAATAACAATACTACCCTGTTGGAAGCTACAAGGAGCAGTACACCAGATGGACTACCCTACGTCAAGAAAGGGACTAGACAATACCCGATTTCACCAATATTTTCCATACCCTACGCACCAAATTAGGTATCAAAGACTCTGAGCATCATCTGGTGCTCAAATACCGCGATTGTCTGCATACTAGATACATTCAAACAAAAAATGGAGTTTCTATACATCGCCTCATTGGGCACAGCTTATAGATACACTATCAAGATCGAGAATAAATTTGAGCAGAAAAGGTGAGAGTTTGGATCTGAAAACCCCTCACAGCCGAAGCAGGGAAAAGGCGACCCGAACCCACACTGCAAGGGACCAATTCAAGATGGTCACCCTTAGGACAACTAGTCGAAGCCAAAACAAAAGAAGGGCAATGAGATGATGAACAAGGACATGGGAAAATGGTGTGAGTACCATTAAATCCCTTGGCACAACACCGAAGAATGTTTCTCCAAGAAGTCACTCATGGCTGAACTGAAGGCTTCTAAGTTAGAGGCCAATTCTGATTCTGAATCAAATCCTGAAGGAGGGAAGCAGATTATTGATGCTTAACCCATTTTCACTGTCTCTACCACCAAAGTCCGACCAAGAAAACCAGAAGAACCAGAGGAAGGGGAATGCCTCTTTAACTCATAGATGTGGGTAAAGGGGGTTACGCTTCATTTCATTGTCGATAGCAGTCGTCAGAAGAACCTGATTTAAGAAAAGGTCATCAAGTGGATGGACCTTCCAATGCCACTACACCCGCAACCCTACACCATCGGTTGGCTTCTCCAAGGAAGAGATCTTTGTGTCAACCAATAATGTATTCTACCCTACGACATCAAGCCTTTCAAAGATGAGGTACTATGTGATGTGTCCCCCCTTGAAATTTGTGATGTGATTTTAGGAAAACCGTATTTGTGGAAGCATCATGTTGTGCATGAGTCTAGACCGCGAAGTGTTATTATTACTTTGGGTAGAGAATTGTACAGGATACCAGAGGTAGCACCACCTACTACTATTTCTTTAATCTCTGTTAAGAATGAAGTAAGGTCATCTCACAGACTGAGAAGTTCATATTATTTGTGATCCATGATGAAAATGATAAGAAGGTCATCGCCACATATGTGGCCTCTACACAAAGGCTCTCTTTGCAGCAAAAGCAAGTGGACGAGATCATGGAAGAATACAGATATATATTCTCCTCTCCTACAGGGGTATTGATGCACTACCAAGTCAAGCATCCAATTGATCTGACTCTCGACGCACCTCTACCTAATGGACCAATCTATCATCGCTCACTTATGGAAAATGATGAAATCATGCATCAAATCCAAGAGCTTCTTAAAAAGTGGCACCTCAGACCTAGCTCCTTCCCTTGCGGAAGCTCGATTGTACTGGTGCAGAAGAAGGATGGGACTTGGCAACTCTGCATTGATTACAGAGCCTTAAACAAAATCACAGTCAGGAACCGGTACGCAATTCCCAGGATTGATGACCTTCTTGAACATCTAAAGATAGTAAAGTTCTTCAGCAACATTGACCTAAACATTGGCTACCACCAGGTTCCCATCGAAGCAACTAATGTATGGAAGACAACCTTCAAATCTAAAGAAGGTCTCCTTGAATGTCTAGTCATACCCTTTGGCTCAACAAATGCACCAACCACTTTCATGAGGTTGAAGGATGATGTATTGATACCATTCACCAACTCCTTTGTGGTGGTATATTTGGTTGACATCCTCATCTTTAGCATAACGTGGGAGGAGCACATGAAAGATATTCAACAAGTTTTGAGCACTCTGCGACAACACAAGCTATATGCCAACTTGGAAAAATTCTCTTTTGGCATGAACATGGTCCAATACTTGGGCTACATTGTTGATGAGAATGGGTTACATGTTGATACAACGAATATCAAAGTCATTCGTGACTGACCAGCCCCGAACACACTAACCAAGATTCAGAGCTTCTTGGGACTAGCCTACTTCTATCAATGGTTAATGCTGGGATTCTCCCATATTGCATGGGCCCTCATGCAGGTGACCAAGGGCGGTGGCAGGGCCAATTTCATGTGGGGGAAGGAACAACAATGAGCATTCGATGATCTGAAGCATCACTTGTGCTCATCTCTAGTACTCTCCTTTCCCGATCTGTAGCAATCGTTCAAGATTGAGACTGATGCTTTTGACTATGTGGTGGGTGTAGTTATCACTCAGCATGATCATTCGATGGTATACCATAGTGTGACACTTTCAAATAATGTCCTTAAATACTCCACCTATGACAAGGAAATTGATTCCATTGTACAAGCCCATCGTCAATGGAAACATTACATTTTGGGAAAGGAGATGATCATACAAATTGATCAGAAGCCTTTGTAGTTCATACAGACATAGGGGAAATTACAGAATGATCGCCATCAAAAGTGGTTCACCTACTTGCAGGAGTTCCATCTGAACATCAAGTATAATACATGTATCTAAAATTGTGTCGTTGACTGCCTCAGTCGACCTCCTGCGGATTCACTCACCACTGTGCTCCATCATTCCTTTGGACATGAAGCATATGAGTGGCCCCAACTTTATTAGCAAGATCCAAACGTTTCCACCACCTATCAACTCTTGGGTACATGTGCGACTGTCACCAATTTTCACATTCAAATGGACTATTATTCCACATGGGCCATCTCTGTGTTCCTACAAGCGAGCTTGCAAAGATGATTTGGGCATCCCAATACAGTCGGATGGTAGGACATTTTGGTGTGGAGAAAACTATGGTCATTCTTTAGAAACATTTTTATTGGCCAAAACTTCGATAGGATGTCAAAAAGTATATCAGATCTTGCACTGCCTGTTCCATTGCCAAGCCAACCATCAATAAGTAAAGCTTATACAACCCTCTTCCTACTCTCAAGAAGCCTTGGGAATCCATCTCAATGGATTACATGTCTGGCCTTCCATCCACCAAGCAAGGAAATGACTGCATATTTGTGGTCATTGATTGTTTTCGAAGATGGTCATCCTCACAGCCTCCAAGAAGAATGTCATAGTGGTAAATACTGTCAATATATTATTTTAACAAGTGTGGTTCCACATTGGCATACCACAGACCATCATCTTTGACCGAGACAACAGGTTTCTCAACACATTTTGGTCGAGTCTCTGGTCACTATTGGACACCAAGATCACCAAATCCACTACTTTCCACCCCCAAACAGATGGCTAAATAGAGGTCTTCAATCTAATGATTATGTACATTTTGTGCATGTACAACTTGAATCATCTGCGTACATGGGATGAGATTATACCCTATGTTCATCACAGTTACAACAGGGCTCTCCATAGCTCCATCGGCCATAGCCCATTTCAGGTGGGGTTGGGATTCCAACCCTTGGTACCCATTGATGTTGCACTTCCTTTTTCCACCACACAGATAGAATCTTCCCATGATCAGTCTATGATCAACAAAGCCACTGGATTCATTGAGCGGATTCATCACGTATGCCAACAGGTCTAGGAGATTTTGCATAAATTCAATGCTAAGTACAAGAAACACCATGATCAACACAGGGTACTACACTAGTTTCAGGTTGGTGACAAAGTCTGGTTACATTTGCAGAAGGAGTGTCTCACAGGTCCCCATCAGAAGCTCTGGCCACTCCACTATGGGCCTTACACTATCACCAAGGTTGTGGGTAGAAATTATTTTGATCTCAACACTCCACTCTTCCTTGGCCTACACCCATTTTTCAATGTGGACCTCATTCAAACATATTTTCCACCATTATTGGACACCTCAGAGATCACAGAACAAATGACACCCATAGAGCCCAACCCCTACTACATGGAAAAATCATCCACTGATCAGATAGTGGACACATAGGTCAAGGGCACTCACCAGCAGAGGATCCATCTTTATCAGGCTATCAAGGCAGGGCAACTATTACACCAAGGAAAGTGTCTCAACCAGGACCAAATCTAGCAGAAGTTTCCTAACCTAATGGGGGAACTCAATGAAATGGAGACCATTTCTACCTAAAGAGGTAGGATTGATCCAGTTGTTTATGGTGGCACCCACCTATTCCAACTGGCTCCTCTTGTTTTTTTTTAGTTCAACACGTTCTTTTGTACTTCTTTGTAATTGTGGGTTCTACACTTCTGGGGCTATCTGAAGCCCTACACATATTCCAGGTGGATATTGGTGGCCTCTCACCTAATCCAACTGGATTATTTTGTATGTTTTCAT